>VUQS01034127.1:8166-18381 GCA_015108495.1 Heterochromis multidens
TCACCCCAGCTGCCACCACAGCACCTTACACCCTTCCTGGAACTCCCACTCTGCTGGAGGAGCATAGCACAATTAAGAGTGAGTCATCTGCATGCATACACTTTTAATTTTGCCAAATATACTTGCTTAAAGTGGCCCTATTGTGCTTATTTCCAGCCCTATATTTTTATTTTTTTGGACTAGAGTAGCTTTGTATGATTTATAGTTTAAAATAATTATTGTATACTGGGCCTTGGTGCAGCCCATTAGTCCATCTTGTCTGAAATAAGTTGTTTTAGATCTTCTTCATTCTTTTAGAACCACCTTCTCTTTAAGACAGCTTTCTTCTGTTTGTCTGAACAGATCTGAACAACAGGTGTGCTCAAAGCTAGAGCTGTGTGCCGTAAATGCCCACATAAAGAATGCACCCACTAATTGAGATACAAGAGTAGAAAAAAACTGCTGTAAACTGCACTTTTAGAGTAGTCTGAAACGTGAGCTTTTGTCTCATAGGAATTACTTACAGATACACTGACATCATAATTAGAAATTTTAACAATATGAATATAGGTATCCACAGAAAATATAGAAGTAAAGGCATTATAGGTCCACTTTACTGACATGGTGTAAAAGATTTTGGAGTTCTGGGCATAATGAGCATGATCTGGTTGTATGAGAGGTTCTGCAGAATTACTGTACTGAGTGTGTGTGTGTGTGTGTGAGAGATTGGGCTTGAATGTAAGCAAAGGCTTTGGCTTAACATCACCTCAGCCAACCATCCTTTTAATCACTCCTCCTTCTTTCCGTCTTTCTCTCTTTCTAGATAATGTAGCAGTGCATCGCAATTCCCCACAAGCAGTAAGGAGGGACATAGGGCTTGCAGTCACGCACAGGTAGACCTTTGAATGCATAGTAAAGCTAGATTTGTTGTTAATACAAAAATAAATGAACATACTAAAAACTTTACAGGGATCTAATACAGTGGGTCTGTAAGAAGGTCTTGTTTGTGTTTAGGTTTTCCACCAAATCCTGGTTGTCCCAGACGTGTCAAGTGTGCCAGAAGAACATGATGTTTGGAGTTAAGTGCAAACACTGTCGGTGAGTTAATTGCTTTCTGTTTAAATGGCACTTCTTTAAAGCATTTTTAATCACACATTAGAAATGTAACAGAAAAAAAGGTCCGTTAGAAGGCGCGTGTGTTTTAGGAGGGTGGGAATGTGATGTCTTAGCTAAATCTTGATCTGGGCACGAGGAGTGTTGGTGCTGATTGCAAATTATCGCTAAGCCTCTCATATGCTGCCTACTTTTTATGCAGATTAAAGTGCCACAATAAATGCACAAAGGAAGCTCCATCCTGCAGAATCTCCTTTCTACCAAGTGAGTTTTCTTTCATCCTCACTGTGCAGTTGATGGGCTAAATCCATTTTGCATTCATGCCTGTTGTGATATGATTGTTTTCTCGCATAGTCGCCAAAATTCGGAGGACCGAGTCAGTTCCCTCTGATATAAACAACCCTGTGGACCGGCCACCAGAAGCACCACAGTTTGGCACACTACCAAAGGCCATTACAAAAAAGGTAAAGAAAAAGTTGTACATCACTGAACTGCTATGTGTGTAGTCCTTTTTAACTACATGACTATTAAAGTCTAAACTGATAGTAAAACAAAGCGTAGAGGTTGTTAATTAAGGAATCTTAAAGCCAATGTAACATGGCTATTAAATAGTAATCATGTTTTTTTTTTTTTTGTTGCATCCATCCATCCTGGTCCCAGCAGGATCATCCACCAGTGCTGAATCAGCTGGACTCCAGCAGCAATCCGTCCTCCACCACTTCATCCACACCTTCCTCCCCAGCACCCTTTCAGCAGAGCAACCCCCCCAGTGCCACGCCACCACCCAACCCTTCACCCAAAGGCCATCGAGACAGCCGCTTTAATTTCCCAGGTAAGGTTGGGTACAAGCGGAAGAGAATGGATGGATGGATGGATGGTTGGGTACAGAAGGACAAACCCAGATGGACAAATACAGATAAACACAGACACATGTAGTGCACATACTGAAATGTGCATGCTGGCATTGCTCTGATTTCTCCTCATTATGTAGATTTAACCGATAAATCTTCTCCGGTTCAATAGTGTGGTGCTCACACAACTACTTACCCTTTTTTTTTTTTTTTCATACATGATATTAAACTAAAATGAGCTTTTAAGAAGATCTCTTAATTCAAAGCTTCTCTAACCAAAACTCTTGTGTCCCTTGCCTTGCTTATCACTCTTCCCCTTCTCTTTTTGTTTGCAAAAGCTGCCTGTTACTTTCAGCATAGACAGCAATTTATCTTCCCGGGTGAGTTGATGATCCCAAAGTGTCGTACTACATTGTTCCCTTCATCCCACCCTCCACACCTTCGGTTCTTTACAGTTTTTTCTGTCTCCTGCATGTTTGCTTTTAAGGGTTGCAGTAGTTAGCTTAGCTATATTTCACTCTATGGCAGCATTCTGATGCCATCTGCTGGAGGTAGTAGGAAATTGCATGAGCAGTCATGTTCATGTGTGGTGCTGGTTCTGTAACGTTTGCTCCGCTCGTTCATCCCTAACCGGTGTAATTTTCCTCTGCAGATGTTTGCAGTCCTGCAAATATGCACTCAGATGTTCTCCAGGACACAGTGTAAGACTTTTGTTTCATATTTCAATTCAGGTTTTAGTGACTACACAGTCGTTTCAATTATTTACAACCCTGTTTCCTGAAAATGCTGGAACACACTAAAATGTAAATAAAAGCAGAATCTGATCATCTGCAAGTTATTTAAACCCCATATTTAATTGAATAGCACAGAGACAACTTGTAAAATCAAGAAGTCAAGAAGATACTAGAAAAGTTGTATGCTGCCAGGAAAAACAACTGGTGGAACATGTCACAACTAACTAGGTCAACTAGCAAGAGTTTGTTAACATGAATGGGTTTAAAAAGAGCAACTAAGGGAGACTTAATCTGAAATACTGCATGGGCAAATTGATCAACAGAAAAAATAACTTTACTGCACATAAAATATAAAGAATTGGGGCATTTCATCATCTATGGAACATAATGTTATTAAAAGATTCAGAGAATACAGGGAAATCTCTGTACCCAAGGGACAAGGACAACAACCATTATTGGATGGCTGTGATCTTTGGTCCCATAGGTGGCACTGCATTAAAAAAAAGACAGGATTTTATTGTTGAAATCCCTGCATGGACTCAGAGAACACATACAAAACTAGTGCAGTTATTTGTATAATATGCCTGGCGTTGACAAATTGGAAAAACTATCCTGATCCTATCCTAAAGAAATTTATATTTTATTTAGAAGTCATGGGCACCGTGTCCATCTGTCAACTTCAGTGAAGGTCTAAGACGATGCCAAATCATATTTAAATGTATTAGAACAGTTTACAGTTGTGGTCAGAAATTTACATATACTCATCCTGGGCATGAATGTCATGGTAATTTTGAGCTTTTAATGATTTCTTTTGAACTGTTCTTTTCCCAGGGTGGAAGGATTGTACAGCACACATCTTTAATGACTTTAAAAAACAAGAATTGGGCACACAAGTTTGAATTTATTTTCGATTTTTTTTTTTCCCAATCCACACAGGGTCAAAAGTATACATACAGGCTCAAATACAGTTGTGCTCATAAGTTTACCTGACAGAATTTGTGATTTTTTTTTTTTTTTTTTTTTTTTTTTTTTTTTTTTTTTTGGCCATTTTTCAGAGAATGTGAATGATAATACAAGAACTTTCCTTTCACTCATGCTTAGTGGTTGGGTGAAGCCATTTATTATCAAACAATTTTTTTTGCCCTTTTTAAATCATAATGACAACAGAAACTAACCAAATGACCCTGATGAAAAGTTTACATACCCTAGTTCTTAATACTGTGCATTGCCTCCTTTAACTTCAATAACAGCATTTGGCTGGTTTCTGTTGTCATTATGATGAGTACTGGTCAATCCAATGAGTGCTGTCAAAGAAATCTTTTTAATGCTGGCAGTGAGAAACTACCAGATATAGTCAATAGAACCTTCAGCACCATATCTAAAAAAATTAAGTGAGTGTATGTATATAATTAAGCCTGTATTTATAATTTTGCCCCTGTGTGGATTGGAGAAAATCCCAAATAAATTCAGATTTGTGTGCCCAATTCTTGTTTTTTAAAGTCTTTAAAGATGTATGCTGTACAATCATTCCACCCTGGAAAAAGAACAGTTCAAAGAAATCATTAAAAGTCCAAAATTACCATGAGATGTCCATGATGGGTGTATGTAAACTTCTGACCACAACTATAGCTAGAAAAAGTAGTAAAGTCTAAGTGTTAAACTGGCCTTCCCACAGTCCAGATCTGTTACCCACTAAAAACATTTGATGCTTTATTAAAAAGAAAAAATTACAACTAGGCCTTGAACTGTTAAGCAGCTGAAATCTTTTATCGGTGTCCCACCTTCACCATTTGTTATGATGTCTTTGTACTATTTTAAATGAAATATAGCATTTAAAGTATTTGGTTTTATCTGCATTTTGTGTAGCGTCACTTTTTTGGAAACTACCTTTTTATTTTTTGTTTTTGTTTTTAACCCCTCTGATGTCAGTGTTCTGTCTCACAGCAGTGAGAGAGAGCAATCATCAGATGACGTACATGCTGAGCTGGTAGAAGATGATGATGAAGAGGTAATGCTGGATATGCAGTCTATATTCTATTGTTCCAATGTTTACTGACTCTTCACTGTCTAGTCGGTACACTTTGGTTCTTCAGTGTCACGTCTTCAGAAATGTGTCTTGTCTCATATTGTGTTCAGTTTTTAGACACCGGTACTTTCATGTCTTAAAAGGTTGCACAAATGTCAAATGGGATATTAAATTAGTTCAGGTGATTGAAGACTGAGATTTCATTAAGCCATCCAGATTTGTCCAGCAGGTTTCTGACTAAAAGCAATAGCCCCTGTGACATTTGTTTATCAGAACTTGTTTAACTATATGTGCTGGAGTCTAAATTTCAGATGGCAACATTGGCTTACAAAATGTTCTGTGGCCGTTTTAAATTTGTATTAACCACCACCACGCTATTGCAGGAAGGGGACGAAGAAGTTGAGGTCGAAGATGAAGATCTCGAAGGGGAGGAAGAAGACGATGAGGAAGATGATGAGGACAACGTGGACGGAGGGGAAGATGAGGACGACAGAGGAGAGATCAGAATGAACATGGGCTCCGATGGTGAGTGCGACGAGCTGGATGATCTGCCCAACTCTCGTGGAAACCAGTGGAAGGGCCCCATCTCCCGCAAGGCCAGTCAGACCAGCGTTTATTTGCAAGAGTGGGACATCCCCTTCGAGCAGCTGGACCTTGGAGAGCTCATAGGAAAGGTGAGGAATCTGACCAACAAATTCATAGTGTATGCAGCATGCTCTGAAAAAGCAGACGTGGTGAGTTTGCTTTTTGTTTTTACCCAGGGCCGCTGGGGAAAAGTACATAAAGGTCGGTGGCATGGTGAGGTAGCCATCCGGCTTCTTGAGATTGATGGAAACAATCAAGACCACCTGAAGCTCTTTAAAAAGGAGGTGATGAACTACAGACAGACCAGGCATGAGAATGTGGTCCTCTTTATGGGGGCCTGCATGGCTCCACCCCACCTAGCCATTATCACCAGGTGAGAGCAAAAATATCAGACATACAGTACCTCAAAAATGATTCTAAACCAGATGCATGTGTTTTCTTCAATAAACTGATTTTCTCTCACTCCTGCAGTTTTTGTAAAGGGAGGACACTCTATTCAGTTGTTCGAGACACTAAAAACACTCTGGATATTAATAAGACAAGACAAATCGCTCAGGAGATTGTAAAGGTATTTGTTTCTTTTGTACCTATTAATTTGTAAGAGACATGACCACAATTTAAGTACTCTGCACTCATCCCACCTTCGAAACAGCCTTTTTTATTGCCCCTCAGCCAAAAAGGCTGATGGGGTATTGTCGTCACCGGGGCTGGCAGCATGGACACCCAAGTTTTTGAATGCAATAACTTGAGAAGGAAGTCACCTAGGACTTTCAAATTCATACCATAGGTACTAAAAAATTCTGGACGAGTTCCAATCTCGGTGACCTCAACCTCAAGGTCAAGGTCAGAGGTCACGTTTTCGGAAAATCTTGTGAACACCATAACTCGAGAACAAAGCAATGTAGCATTTTTAAATTCATACCATAGGTGCATCTACTAGGAGGCTGAGGGGTAGCACTGGCGGTCACCAGTATTTTTTAATCCTGATGTTACATACTAGAAAACAGCAGGACTAGTGGAACTTGCTTTACAGGAAACAAGAAGTGTGTAGTCAAAGATATAATTTTCTATTTCTATGTTTCTTTGTCTGAACGCTGTTTGCCTTCTGATACAGGGAATGGGCTATCTGCATGCCAAAGGCATTGTTCACAAAGACTTGAAGTCAAAGAACGTTTTTCATGATACCAATAAAGTTGTGATCGCAGACTTTGGCCTGTTTGGGATCTCTGGAGTTGTTCAGGAGGGAAGGTAAGAAACACACACACACACACACACACACACACACACACACACACACACACACCCTCCCCCCCTCCCAAGAGACCTTAAAACTATGACCTCAGCTAAAGCACTGCTAAAACCACACCATTACCTGGGGAGGTCCATTGATTTGTAATAATCGCTGAGGTCTGCAGTGCTAGTTCTGCAGGCATCTCACTTGTCAGCCAGTAATTTTTTGTTTTTTTTCCAAAGACGGAAGTCTCCTGATTGTAAAATTGCAGTAATTTCCTGGACACTCTTGATTTTGAAGCACATTTTGAGTACACAACTTACTAATTTTGTGCCTTCTTTTGTGTATGGTTCATTAATGGCTAACAGGAGTTAGAGACTTCATTTAGTTAATGCATTTTGTAGTCTTAATAGATCTTTTCCCCTCCATTTAACGTATTACTGAAAACTGATTTTTTATTTTTTTTCTGTTGTTGTTTTGTTTTGTTTTTTCCAGGCGTGAGAATAAACTCAAACTTCCACATGGCTGGATTTGTTATCTCGCACCAGAGATCGTGCGTAGGATGAGCCCAGGTAACAATGAAGACCGCCTTCCTTTTTCCACCGCAGCAGATGTGTACGCCTTTGGGTAAGTTCTTCATACATGTCTGGTTAAGTCTGAGGTCTGGAGACCTACTGTTCTGTTATACCTTTTACTGACTAAGAAAGGAGTTTACCATTTGACTAAAAAATTATGCTTTTCCTCTTCCCCTCTTCAAGCACAATTTGGTATGAGCTTCAAGCTAGGGACTGGCCAATCACCAACCAGCATGTAGAAGCTACCATCTGGCAGGTGGGGAGTGGAGAGGGCATAAAGAAGGTCTTGGCAGAGATCAGCCTGGGAAAGGAGGTCACTGTGAGTTGAACCATAAGTGTGTCAGTCATTCAGAAAAGTAGATGTTTGTTCTGCTTGTATAAGAATGGAAAATACCCATGCTTTAGTGATGCAGTGATATCAAGATGTTGCACCAGTTTTTTAGATCAATCGATTATAGTTCACAGTCCAGTGAGCGCATGGGTCAGTGCTTTGCCAGTTGCATTGACCCAAAGGGGGCTTCCTGTTTCAGGAGATCCTCTCTGCCTGCTGGGCATATGACTTGAGAGAGAGGCCGACCTTCACGCAGCTGGCTGACATGCTGGAGAAGCTACCCAAACTCAACCGCAGACTGTCCCACCCTGGACATTTCTGGAAGTCTGCAGAGTAGGTATCCCAAAGATGAAGGATGATGTGAAGACTCTGGACCTGTGAACACACAATCTATTTCTATATTTGTTTATAGAGAGTATAATAGCAGAACAGAGCTGGTTTCAGGCTTAAAATTGGGCTCAGATGAAATGTGAATTTTGTGATTAATGTGACTTCTGAACTTGAATTTATTCACTCAACACTGTTGATTGAAATGAGACGTTTTTGGCAAAAATAAGGCTGTCTCATTCATGTAGAATTTTGTTACATTGCAACCAACAGACTATAGCATGAGTATGACTGGGTAATATGCAGAGATCAACTTAAAACTCAACTGAATACATACACAAGCTAGAGTCATGTAGATTTTTGGATGTAAAATACATTGTCAAGTATTTGCTTTAATCCTGCACAATTCTTTTCATTCTTACTAGACTACCTTATTTACTTCATGCAACCACATATCCCTCTTTTCCTGTCATTAGCATTAACTTCATTTTAGCCTCACTTCCCCACTGTTTCCCACTTTTTTGCTTTTATACAGTACTGTGCAAAAGTCTTGAGTCACCCCCCATTTCTTTATATTTTGCTTCCAAGGAGCCATAATAGTTCTCCAGGCTTTCTAAAAGTCTTTCAAAGTTTTTCTTTGGACATTGGCTGCTTTTTCACTTATTATCAGTCCAGTCCTTGTACCTGACCATTTTCAGAAGAAAGTAAAGAACAAATTTTAAATTATATCTTTACGCACTTTGCTACTAGCAGCCTGTTACAAAAACACATCCTTTGTTCCAATTGCTTTAGTTGAATCTAGGAAAAATGCCACAGATAACAGTTTGACAGGCATAAAATAATATTTTTGCTCCAACAAGGTGATTCCCCAAGAGTTATCTGAAAGCTGAAAACTTGGCATATTTCCTTAAAAGTTTTTTGAATAAACAAGTAGAGGACAAAAGAAGTGGCAGGCCTGAAAAATTAAATGATCTAAGTCATGCCCTTAAGAAATGGGTCCAGAAAAGACCTGACACAGGACCTGAGAAATGCATCTGACCCTTCAGTTGATCCATCTACTGTTCACTGAAACCTCATCAGAAATGGTCTCAGTAGAAGGGTGGCTGTCAAGAAGCCATTCTTGAGGAGGGAAAACAGGGAGAAAAGGCTGAGGTATGCCAAATTACACAAGAACTGGATTGAAAATCAGTGGCAACAGGTCTTATGGAGTGATGAATCCAAATTTGAAATTCTTGGTTCAAATTGTTGTCAATATGTATGGAAGAGGTCAGGAGAGAGGTACAACAGTGAGTGTGTACAACCATCTGTTAAACAAAGTGGAGGCTCTGTCATGGTTTGGGGCTGCATTTCAGCCCAGTGGTGTTGGAACTCTTGTCAAAATGAATCGAATTATGAACACAGAAAAGTACAGTCAGATTTTGATCCACCATGCAATACCATCTGGAAAGTATCTGATTGGCAACCACTTCATTTTTCAGCATGACAATGATCCCAAAACACGCTTCAAGAAGCCTGGAGAACTATTCTTGAAGACTACTTAAAGAACAAGAAAGCTTCCCTAAGAGAGTTCAGGCTGTTATAAGAATAATAGAATAAAGGCGGTCATACCAAATATTGACTTTCAAGCTCGTTAGAACTGTACAAACTCTGTTTTTGCCTTACATGCTGTATTTCCATGTAGATTTGCACATGCTTCAATAAATCACTGAACCTATTTCCCATTTTCCTTGCAACATATAAAGAAATGAGGGGTGGTTCAAGACTTTTGCACAAAACTGTATGGTTTGCATTTTTCACACACCTGTATTGCATTTTCTTCGAGACTGCTACCAGCAGTCACTGGGCTTCACTCTTGCACAGCTGGTTTTCAAATGACTTCTAAATCAAATTAGAGATGACTTAAAGCTTTTAAATCTCATGAATGCCCTCTAACTAATCTGTGCGTGCAATATCTTGCTTTCTCCAATGTAAGCCTGTTAACTTTTCACTAACCGTCTAATGTCTGTTTTCTTTTGCTAGGTTGTAGCCGTCACTCTGAAACATAAGCAATGCAAAACAAAGCCTGGGTCTGCCTTGCATGCTCCTGAATCCTTAACTCTTACAGGATTGATCAAAGCATTGCCTCTGCCTGAAACAGGCGCCGCTTCCACTAATCCACAGTCTGATCTTCCATGTTGTGTTTTTCTTGTTCGGAAGAGAGGATCGTTGGACCGAGGTGTGGCGGACAACCATTGTCACCCTCTAAGCTAAATCCCTTCATTCGTCTAAAAACTCTTTGCCTTCCTTTTGGTCTTCTTCTATAATGTCAGTTGGGACTCTGAGGCTTCTGAATAACTGGCTTGTGGTGTCTGTGCTGAGACTGACTGGTGTGCTGTGGTCTGTGCCTGCTGATGGCTGCCCTGTCCTCGGCCCTGCTCAACTTCTCTGTGCTGCTGTGATGTGGTTGTTCTTGCCGTGGGGTCC
>VUQS01034128.1:7735-18301 GCA_015108495.1 Heterochromis multidens
AAGGGAATACAGCTGCACCAACCACAGGAAAGACATATCCCCATACATTAACTATTCCTGTGCTGAAGTTTGGATGTCTCCTATGTGTGATCTGTTACCAATATCCTTCTCTGGATGCCCTGACAGCAGAAAAATCAAAAGCTGTCTACAGTTCACAAATCAAGCTTCACTATCACAGCTTTGTTCTATTAAACAAATGAGATGAACAGATGAGTAAGGGTTTGAGACATCTCCAAGCAGACTGCCAGAATTCTTACATGATGGCTTTCCGCAGGACTTGAAGAAAACTAGATACTATGGGGAAAAAACCTATAAAGCCTTTAGAGTGTTTCATAGAAGATAACCTGATAACATATGTAGTTTGGTATGCCACAGGAAATGAATGATGCAGATGGAAATAAGGTTAGCAGCATGCTCCCCATGATGCTCTTATCCTCTATACAGAGCATATTTTCAGATCAATAGATAAAAAAAGTCAAATTATAACAATTAAAAGACATAACATGACATGCTCAGAAAACAGAATAATGTATGGTTCCATAGATATATAGATGATACATATACAAGTACAAATTGCTCAGCACTTTCTCAAGAACCTTGAAACAACCTCATGAGATAATTTGTGTATACAAATTACCAATAGCAGGAGATTTCTTCCTCTGGGGAGCATGAGTGAAGACTGCGTGTTAATGTGACCAGTCTTTTTTGAGATATTTTATAGACCACAGTCTTGTTCACGAGGCATATCTGTGCATAGTTTTGAACACCAGTGAGATTTATAGCTTTAATAAAAAAAAAAAAAAAATTTAGCTCTTTGTAGTATTTTATATTAATGCAAATTAAATATAGATTTGCAGTGGTGTAAGCTGACTTATTTGTAAAGTGTTTCAGCTCTCAAAAAACAGAAGGAAGTAAGAATGAAGGCAGAGTGCATGGCCCATGAAAAGGTTACATGCATGACAGGGGTCAGCTTCACTTTGAAGTTGTGTTTGGTGGTATATTGCAGGACAGTAAGGTCAGATTTAAAGTTAAAGCAATTCAAACTGCTGTCTTTTAAGATCTAAAGTTGATGGCATTAATTATCTGACTGAAACTTGATTCTGGGTTTAGGCCAACACCAAAGCATGGTTTTGATTTATTTGACACTGCAGGCTTCACTAGGCAGATGTGAAGATGATGAACTAAATGTATAAACTAGAAAAGAATGCTGAGAAAATGGGATGGTATTCCTGGTCAAAGGAGAACGGTAGAAGAAGCAGGAGACACTATATTTCTTTATAAGTTGGCAAAGCTATGTAGCAGTACAGTTTTGATGTTGGTTAAGAGTATTTTGATTTAAAATCTCCCAGCAAACCAAAATTAACATTAGCAGAGACAAATGAAACTTATTAAGGCGCAAGGCAGAAAGAAAGAAAATCTTTACACCATCCACAGGTAAAGACAACTTTTATGTATTTCTGATACCCGATTCTGACCTTAGACCTCCCTCAGGGGGTCTTAGAGGACACAGGTGGGTGGATTATGTTATAACCTGATATTGCTGATATGCATTTTTGTCCAACAGGTCATTCCTGACTCTGACTGAACAATGACCTTCACACAAAGTAGATGTGGTTAGTATGTGTTATGTTATATGGCTTAAAATGTGTGGTAGCTTGTCCCCATTTGGTTCCTCATTCATTTTTAACCTAGTAAGCCAGATGCATGACAGTTCATCCATCAATTACATGGCACCTCAGCTAATCAACATTTATTAATATAAACACTGGTGTTAAAACAATTTAAAACTTAAAATTAAATGTGCAAAAACCAATCGTGTAAAAAAATTACTGAAGGGGAATATTTGGCTCTCTTGCAGCTAGAGGCTCCACTATGTTAGGTCTCAGTCACACAAGCCTAAAGACCAGCTAGTGACAATCTGGCAACCACTGGTTGCAAGGGGAAAATTTGTATTCCCTGAGTGGTTGGGAGTGGCGCTGTAGGTTGCTGGCCGTTGCTGTGAAATTGATTGCTGAAGCCCCAGTCAAACAGGCCTAGAGAGCGGTCAGTAACCCCTTGGCAACCATGAGCCATTAGGAAAAAGCTTGTGTTCCCAATTGTTTGGCGAGTGGTTGCTGGCTGTTGACAGGTGAAATCGGTTGAGAAGAGAGTGCTGCACTGAAGACTTTCTTCCGATTACTTTGGTTGCTAGCAGGTTGCCTCTAAGTATGCTCCTTTTGAAATGTGTTGGTTGCAGTGCAACCTACAGGAAACCACAGCAATCTGCTAGCGACCAAAGCAATCACATGGAGGTTTTTGGTGTAATCAATATGAACCACCTCTTTTAGCCACAAATCCATTGTTAATATAAATATAAGTTAAATATGGTGAATCAACAGATGTGAACAAATGCGTACTGTTCCCTAGGATAATACATAGGCTAATATATATGGCCAAACACAAGTGAAGCACTCTAAGATATACACAGACTACAGCTCATTTTATATCACTTGAAGCCTTAGTTGTGCTTCGATGTGATTAAAAATTCTATACAGTTCCTTCTTTCCAGTAATACAAATACCACTACATCTGCAAATACCAAAAATTCACTGCTGTATCCTCTTGCAACATCAGGTATAGGAAATAGAGAAAGTACTTAAGCTACAGAACTTGCAGGAACTTGTTGCAAGTCCAGTGAGACTTAATTGACTTCTTCATCCATCACTGAAGATTATCAGACATGCAGTCACCCTACAGGAGTTGAAGGAAATAGTATTCCTAGGCCACATATATAGGAACTGATAGACAGGGCTGCCTTCTGTTAATGATAAATCATCTTCATGCTTTAATATATTTAGCCTGCTAAAGGAAATGACTGTGCCCCAATATTATTGCCCACCCATAATTTTAAATAGCCCCCGTGTATGTAGACTTCTTGAAGCACTTTAATGTAAATCTGTGTCTGTGACCAGAAGATGAGGTCACCCATGCTTTTCATGATGTTCACTTCATGGATCACATTCCTCATACATTCAAATATAATGCAAATCAGATCTGCTCTACATGTGATGTGGCTCGCTGGAACCTCGCCTCCTATATAAAGCTTTTATTACTCTGTGATGGCTTGAAAACATCTCTGTCAATGTCAAAAGAGGCTACAGAGTAACTATTGTCATCAAAACAGCAGTAAGAGGACACAGTCTCGCAGAATGAAAAATTACTGAACTGCAGTGGCATTTTATTTACTCCAGTTAAATGCCAAGGTCAAATGGTTTTCAGCTCAAGCAGGGAAAACAAAAGGACTTTTAGTACACAACTGCACTGTTGCATTATTGATATGTAATTTCTTATTAAATCCAGCTACTTCTCATTTTGTCTGCCTCCAGACGTGCCCCCCTGCATGCTATGAATATTAACTAACTTGTAAGACTTGCAGCAGCTAGAATCATAATAAACTTATTAAATTTTAATGTGTCTTTCAATTAAATTACTTCAATGTATTCATTCACAATTCTCTCATTCATTCATAATGCTACTTACCTTACTTCACTGGCATATAGATACAAGGGTAAGTGGTTTAAATTACAATAATCATACAATTTCACCCACTGCATGAATAGTGTCTTTGTTTATGGCTCAGCCAGATGAAATCCGAGTAAATGCATGTGCGTGTATCTAAGAATGTGAGTGTGTATATGCAGGCTTGTGTGTATTCATCTCCATGGAGGAGTAAGTGCAGGCAGATGGCATGTTGACACTAATTCTACATGTGCTGTACCCTGTACCCATGCTTTTCAATAACCCTTCACCTCCATCTGACTCTCATTCTTTAGATTCCTCACGTTACCCAGAGAGGTTTGGCCCAACTGTATAGTACACAACACGTCTGCCTGCATCAGCAGTAATTTTTGAAATAATGTTATCTACAAACATCAGAATTCCTATGAGCAGCGCTGTTTGAAAACAAAGGTATTAAGTGCTAGTTCATCACATGCAATGACATATTGAATTTGTTACTTTATTATCAGAGTTTTTTTTCAACATATTTCTGATACATAAAACATTATTCAAGTTTTTTTTTTATTTAGCTTTTTAATCTGCGACTTTCAGAATTTTATTTCAAAATGAGCCCTCTACTCCAGCAAGCCTTGTAAAAAAAAACATTAGAATAATATTGTGGCTTCATCAGGTGGTGGCCTCCAGCTCACACTGGAGTGGTTCGCCATGGTCCTCAGCCGGAAAAGGGTGGAGTGCCCACTCTGGGTCAGGGACGAGTTGCTGCCCCAAGTGGAGGAATTTAAGTATCTCAGGGCCTTGTTCACGAGTGAGAGAGGGGAGCGGGAGATCGACAGACGGATTGGGGCTGCTAATGCAGTGATGAGGACGCTGTACCGGTCCATCCCTCACACCAGCCACAATTCTTTTCAAAGGTAAAGTGCAGGTTATTTTGTTTTATGTATTTTTACTTTATATTTTATATTAATCATTTTTATATAAATATTTGTGGGTTGTGAAATGAATTTATCTGAGTTTCCATTATTTCTTATGGGAAAAATTTGCTTTGATATACGAGTGCTTTGGATTACAAGAACGTTTCCGGAATGAATTATGCTCGCAATCCAAGGTTCCACTGTACAACTATGTATACTTTAAATTTAAAGAATAAGTCTTTATATTCTATTATTTAAATAATATAATACATGCTTTTCCTCAGAAATGTAGATTCAGTTTAAGCCAGAAACTGGTTAAATGTGAGTTTTTCCTGTCTAATCATGTGACACATTGTTAGCATCTGTGTTACCATCGGCGACAGAAAATAGCACATGTTCGTGCACCTGCTGAGGTGGCACCAATTAGGCTAATGTGACGGGTAACAAATGGAGACATCACAGCATGTGTGAAAATTAATCAATAGCTGATGTACATGCAGTTGCACCTGTTTTATGTGGTTCATGATTTGGCGTGGGTAGATATCACTCCACTACATATAGTCTATAGTAAGTAAAGAGAAGAATCTTGTGTGCTTGTGTCTTTGCTACTGTATAAGAACTGCCATCTGAACTGTCATTGGGATTTGAACCCGAGACCCCTCGCACCCTAAGCGAGAATCTTTCCCCTAGACCAACGAGCCCTTGTGTCTTTGCCCTGATCTTAAATGTCAGTGTTAGAGGCAATGAACCATTTCTAACAGTGTCCTCTTTGTCCCACTTGTGTTCCTCCTTTTTGGGATGTTGGAAACTCTTGACTGGTTATCTTGTATTCTGTTTGGTACTCTGTATTTTTGGAGTGTTCTGTTTGTGCTTTTACATGCTTCTCTGCTTTGGAGGTCATGGAGATTTGAGGACTCTGAACGCACTCCTCTGGGTCTGACCTAGTTTCACTAAAAATTTCCCATTCTCTGCAAAAAGTAGCGGTCTTAGGTATCTGAAATTTATTACAGCTTTAGAAGTAGGACAAGAATGGAAAGTTACTAGCCACAGAGGAGTATTCCACAGGTAGATGGAGTTGTAGAACATTAATGAATAACTTCTCTGAGCAGATAAAGATAAATATAAATATCAAGTTATTTCAGGGAAACGGTTTCCTGTCGTCCTTTTGTTTTCTTGACACAGCTTCAAAACCAGGGCTTCCCAGAAATAAAAGGAAAATATCTCCTCCCCTTGTATCTGGCCTGTGGCCCACCTTCAGGTCTGGAGCTTTAACCTTTAGAGACTTCTGCTGCTGCCGTTTCTTGGGTTTGGCTGAGCTCAGTTTCCTGGGAAATTGGCCAGGCAAAGACGTGTGGGTAGATGAGCAGAATAAAGATTTCAATTGTGTTCAAGTGATCAAGTTTCCTCTTGAAAAAAGGGGATATTGTTTGGGAGGAATAAATATTACAAAAGGATGTGGTCTTTTGTGTTTTTGCCAACTAAGAACAAGCTCTGGTGTGAAATAACTGTCTTCTGCAAATACAAAAATTAGATAAAAATCTGACACTGACTGATGAATAAGCAGGATGGGGGGTGGGGATGGGAAATTATGAAACATTTGCTAACTGATATAAAGATTAAAAGGTAGGATAGGAATAACACGTGATAAACTACTCATGAAACAGACTCCTATACAGTATTAATGAACTAATGTTTAATAATAAGTTGCTATCCAGCTTCATATTATATTTGACAGCCATGAAAGGGCTACTGACCTTCTCATCAAATTCAAGAAATCAAACTAGTGTCTTATTGAATCAAACTTGTGGAATTAATATCCCCTCTCTTCCACATTTTTGTGATTTCAGGTGTATTTCTGGCTGCTTCATTGTTCAGTCTACACATGCTAAGTGAGAGGGACTGCCTAGTTACGGTAATGTTAGAGATGGCCTTAATGCTTATGTTAATCATTGTCTCTTCTAATTTCAGCATAGCTGTGTTTGTGTGCGTGTGTGCAGGTTTCTGTAAAAACAAACTCAAACAGTCAAAACAACCTCATTCGAATCAGAGCTGGATCTTTTAATCTCATCTGGCCATACTGTAACATGTATCGACAAGAAATATGGTGGTCCTGAGAGCACATACAGCAAACAGAGAAAGGGCAATCAGATACTGAACCACTGCAGGGTTCGGAGTAGATATTTGGATGTATATCTGATCATAAGGTTACAGTGAGCAAAACAACAGTTTTAGCACATTTCCCACTATTGAATGGTTGACTTCATGGCAGCAACAAGTGTATCCCAGCTATCATTTTATAGTGAGGCTGATCCATTGAGTCAGAAAAATAAAATCACCACTTGTGACAGCTCTACAGGGCTGGGGGTGGGCTTAAATTTTATTAAGGCTTATAATGATCATTAATAACAGCAGCAGACAGCTTTGAGTAAATGCTACTATTGTATTTGTATGTTCCTTAGCACCTATCAGCATGTATCAGTGTGAAGCAGCCATACACTTTTGTTTTCACAGGACTTTATGCAGTCCTGTGAAAAACTAAGTACACTCTTGCTGCTTCTATAGGAATTAAGAGGGTTAGTAGCAGCCAAGTGTTACTATTCAAATGCACTTGATCATTGATCACTTGGTCATCAACAGGTGTGACCACATCTATAAAAACAGGACTTCTGACAGTTTGCTGGTCTGGAGCATTCAGGTATGTGTTAACACAATGCCAAAGAGAAAAGACATCAGCAATAATCTTAGAGAAGCAATTGTCATCAATCAATCTCATCAATCCGGGAAGGGTTATAAGGCTATTTCTAAACATTCAAGACAGCTGCCAATCTTCCCATGAATGGACATCTCCACAAATTACTGTCATATTTCAGGCCTGGTTCCAGAACAAAATGACTGGGTGAAGGTGATTTCTGCCTATAGAGCTTATTACAGCTACCCTTTGAAAAACCTGGAACCTATTCTAATGGTTGTCAAACCACATCTTAATTGATATATACTGAGGTGTCAGAACTTGTCATTAAGGGTACAGTGTAGGTCGTCATGAGTCAAAGAGGTGACTGATCTATCCAAAACTCATCAGTCAGTAAGAGCCATTACCTGTGTATGTGTGGGTTTATGCCACAATTTTTAAGTTAGTTTGTCATATAGTGCACTCATAGCCTTACCAGAGCTTTAGTCTCCTCCTCGTCTTTGTAGTAGTAAAGCTGATCCCCTCTCAGCACAAACCAGCGACTGTGCCACGTTTTTACAAAACCTCCTTGCTTCCGGAGCCACCCACACCTGATGACATTCGACCTGCGCTGAGGACTGCTGTGAGACACACACTGGTCATCCATTACAGCAACTCCAACCTGTAAACAAGCAAAACAATTTCAACCCGTTTAGACTCACAGAACCTGCAATTTCCACATAGACCAAACAGCACCAATTTTTTTTTGCAAGATTTCAATAATCAGTGGAAAGATATGGAAACTGTATTTGTATTATTATATTAATTTAACCATTTTAACCATGCAAATCATTTTCAAGTATATGGATTGTCATATCAGACTGGGATGATACTTCTTGAAAAACTCATTCATGTTATGATATATTTGAATAAACCTAAGGTTACAGTGAGCAAAACAACAGTTTTAGCACATTTCCCACTTTTGAATGGTTGACTTCATGGCAACAAGTGTATCCCAACCATCATTTTATATTGAGGCTGATCCTTAGAGTCAGAAAAGTAAAATCACAGCTTGTGACAGCTCTACAGGGGTGGGGTAGGCCTAAATTTTATTAAGGCTTTAAATGATCATTAATAGCAGTAGCAGAATCCTTTTCAAGTATGTGGATTATCATGTCAGACTGGAATGATATTTGAAAAACAAATTCATGTTAAGTTCATTCAAGTATCAGTTGTAATTTCTAATACAAACCTTTTCCCAAAAATGCTGGGACACTGTACAAAATGCAATAAAAATAAAATGCAAAACAATGTCTTCTGTAAAAATGTATCCCATCAAGCACTTGCTACCTACCACTCTTTATAAACTGTAATTTGTTTTATCTGTTTTTGTGATTTGTATTAACCTTTTTACAAGCTTAGTGTACAGGCCTGTGCTTTGCTGGATGTGAAGCTTGAGGCACTTGGAGTTGAGTGTTGCAAGGAGACAAAGGCAGAAGTGGAAATGTGGGAGGAGGCATTCACAAGCCAGATAACAAGTCAACAGACCAAACCTCAGATCTCTTATCTTTTTCCTTGTGTCACCCACCTACATATGTTGGCCTGCCAAGCCTGATCTTGTCCCAGTTTTATATTTTGTCTCTCCTATGTTTAATGCCTCAACGTTTTTCAGTTGCAATTGGCAGGCTGCTTCTTATTCATACTGAAAGAATCTTTGCTGTAGTTTGTACTTTATGGTAAAAGTCTAGTATTATTGAGATTGGGATTTTTATTTCATCTTTATGGTCAGATCCCTCCCTATAACAGTGATGTACTACATGCATATGTAACGACTAAGTCTCTGAGGTCAGCTAATCAGTGATTGTTGGCAGTTCCTAGGTCCAGGTTAAGGACAAAAGGAGACTGTGCTTTAGAGGTTGTGGCTCCCAAGTTGTGGAACTCGCTTCCATTGGACTTAAACTTGTTTTTAAAAGGTATCAACAGTATAAGACCCATCTGTGCAGGCTTGCTTTTATTTAGTTTATCCATTTATACCATTTGAATTGTTGTAGCTTATATAAATAAACATTACTTACTTAGAGTAAGTTTAAGTAGAGAAGATCTTGGTCATGGCAAATAACATTTTAACATTCAGTTTCAGCTATTTAGTGCTTATTGGCAAGCATTAACATGCTTGCACGCTAAACTAAAATAATAAACAATAAACCAGCTTAACAACAGTTTGTCACAATAAGCATATTAGCATGTTGCTTAGCATGTGGCTTGCAGAGCTGCTAAAAAAACAAAAGTTTGTGTACAGGTCATATATTCTTAATTTTATACAGACTTCAATTTCGACATATCTAATGAAGTCTAGAATTTTTTTTGTCTTGCTTAAATGCACTTAGTAGGGAAGGCAGGGACTAAATGTACATTGACCATCTGGTCATTTAAACAACTAGGCCACTTGTGTCACCCAAAGGCAACACAATTATATATTAATAGATAGGCAAATAGATTACTCTGGTCAACAAGTTTTGCTATTGGGATTCTTTCACCTCTACTTTAAATAATTTCACTTGCTGACTCCAAATCTGAAAACCATTTTCATCTAGCACGTCCCTTTTTTAAGTTATGATGTTCCAATTACTGGACAACTAGGATGACTGTACAGAAACAGTGATGCGTTTCAGCATTTAAGAAATATGTTTGGTCTCCAGAAAAGTGAAGTCTTTTCTAAAAGGGACGGCTGATGTGCTGTAATCTTAGTGTAAACAGATAAAGTAATTTAAGGAAGGTGTTTTTGTTGGTCGCGTAATCCGTGAACTGATGCTCAACGATGAGATCAAAAGGAAACTGAAGCCAACTGAATCAGCAGCATGGGAAGCATTCGTGCAGGTTGTCCAGAATTTTCTTGGCAATCACAGAGCAGAGAATTATGCTGAGCTTGTGGATAACATGCTGAAAGCACATCAGCTAAATAGTACCAGAATGCCACTGAAGATGCACTTTTTACATTCTCGACTTTATTCCACCAAATCTGGGCGATGTCAGCGATGAGCATGGGGAAAGAGTTCATCAAAATATAAAAAGTGATGGAAAACCAATATCAGGAAAAATTTAATCCAAGCATGATGGGTGACTACTGTTGGTTCTTGCAAAGAGAAACGGATGTGCAGTACAAGTGCAAAAGCAAGTGCCTCAAACAGTTTTGAGCACGCTGACCTCGTCTTATTTTGAGGTAAATTGACAGAAATATGCTTTAATGCATCTCTGGTATTATCTTCTGGTTCGTTTTCAGACTAAACACGTTAAAACAGTTTTAGTGGGAAATAGCTAAAATTCTAGACATTGTGTGTGTGTGTGTATGTGTATGTATACACACACATATATATACATATACACACATATACACACATATATACACACATATATATATATATATATGTGTCTCAAAAACCTTTTGTTTCCTAGTAGCAAACAAAAAATAATTTTTTGTAGATCAGTGTT
>VUQS01034133.1:0-26920 GCA_015108495.1 Heterochromis multidens
TGAAGAAATTCATGAAGTCATTACTAATTAAGTTTAAAGGAATGCTTGGTTCAACAGAGCTCTGACTCTTTGTCAGCCTGGCTACAGTGCTGAAGAGAAACCTGGGGTTGTTCTTATTTTCTTCAATCAGTGATGAATAGTAAGATGTCCTAGCTTTACGCAGGGCTTTTTTTTTATAGAGCAACAAATTCTCTTTCCAGGCTAAATGAAGATCTTCTAAATTAGTGAGACGCCATTTCCTCTCCAGCTTACGGGTTATCTGCTTTAAGGTGTGTGTTTGAGAGTTATACCAGGGAGTCAAGCACTTCTGATTTGAAGCTTTCTTTTTCAGAGGAGCCACAGTATCCAGAGTCATACACAGTGAGAATGTAACACTATTAATGAGATAATCGACCTCTGTGGGAGTAGAGTTTAGGCAGTTGCTCTGCACTGTGTTGTCACATGGCAGTGAAGATAACAGTGGAAGAATTATATCCTTAAACTGAGTTACAGCACTTTCAGAAAGACACCTACTGTAGCGAAATTTATTCCCCATTGCTGTGTAATCCATTATTGTAAATTTAAATGTTATTATTGTGCATTTTTGTCACGTTATAAAGGTAATATTTACAGGTTAATATTATTACTTTGTAAAAAGCAAAATGCTTTAGAGCCCTTAAATATCAATCTGAATAATGAATACAAAGCCATAATTTTTAAATACCAGTCAAACTGTTTTCTTTTATAATGCTGTATTTTAATGACTCAAAATGTAATTAGTTAATATAAAACTTCAGTCACGTTGTCACATTTTTTATTGTTAATACTTTTGTTTAAATAGTTACATTCAAAACATATCCAATTACACTTTGTATGTCTAAATGATGACCTGTTGTTCAGAGTTAAACTTCTGAAAAATGTTTCAAGCAAGCCTCTTTATTGTATTATCTTAAAGTAACACATCAATTGAATTCTTAGAAGTCTTACACAATCTGCTAACATGAAACTCTTTATTAAACTCAGACAATAATGAGCCACTCAAAAGAGGACAGAGGTTCTTAATGGGTATTTTTGGTTGTAATTTAAGAATTTTCTGACAGTCTTGACAATTAGCAATGACCCTTCACAGTTTGAAAGTAGAAAGATGTAAAAGGGAGAGGGCTGCAGTGAGAGAATGATACTCAAAATCAGTTACACACTCACACATGTCAACTTGTGTGGTTTGGGTTTTTTGGGGTGAGACTGCATATTTATTGACATTTTGCACTGAGTGCAGTTAGCTGAACCATTTGTAAAACAGCCTAATTAACAAATGCAAATGCAAAAACAGTGAATGTAATATTTTTAAAAAACCTATCAAATATAGGTAAAACCTTCCTTGTACTACGTAATACTATGATATCAGTATTAACATTTAAATCCTCATTAGTACAAATTGAACAGCACAAAATTTGGAAAAGGTATTTTAATGAAATATAGCAAAGGCAGTAGACATATTGAGGCTCATATGATTTTCATGGGATATTTTCTAGCTGAAAGCTTTATGAGAATAACTGAGCCTGCCAGATATAGACTGGCTCTAAAAAGCTATGTTCAGGCCGTTTTAGTCAAGAATAAAATGTAAACGTATCTGTGTGTGGGAAGCTCACACACAAAAACAGCATGTTAAAAATGCTAACAAAAAAAGAAAGAAGCAAAACAATGCAATCAGTAAAGAGCTTAGTTGAATAAAGGGGGTGGCTGTAGCTCAGGAGTTAGAGCAGGTCATCTACTCATTGGAAGGTTGGTGGTTTGATCCCTGGCTGTTACAGGCTGCTCCAGATATCCAGATATCCAAATATCCTTGGACAACTAACCCTAACCCCAAGTTGCTTTCCGATGTATCTATCAGAGTGTGAATGTTAGATAGAAAAAGTGCTTGTGTGAATGGGTGAGCCATGTTGTATAAAGTGCTTTGAGTGCTCCAGGAGAATAGAAAAGTGCTATATAAGAATCAGACCATTTAAATATTAACCACTTTAAATGAAATAAATGAAAACCAATTAATTAATTAAAAGCATAGTGAATGCTCTCATAAAAGAACAGTTAAACACAATAAAAGTAATAAGATGAAAAATAATCAAGTTCATTTAAAAATAAAATAACAGTAAACTACTTTTTCATCCTAGAGTTTGTGGAGGGAGATAGCAGAGGGTACAATAGAGTGTTTGAATCTATTGATTCCAGCTAGTCAGAGGTCAGAGGTCAGTCAGAGGCAGCTATTGAATGGTAGAAACTGAAAGATGGAGATAATCAGACTGGATGGGTTCAGCTTTGTTATATAACTGTTTGTGGTAAGATGTTATATGTGTTCTGCCTTAGAACTCAAAATTGGCATTGATAAACATTTCTTTTTTTTCTACAACAAAGTTGGAGTTAAAGTTGTAAATTTGGGGGATTAATCATCATTTCAGTGCAAAGTGCAAAGCTTGGTTTGTTGAGTTGTGTGTTATGTGAGGTTCACTGATGCGGTGTTGAATAACCTGTGGTTATTGAAGGCTGCTTTGGGATTTAGAAGTGAAAAGTGGTCAGTGAAATCAGCTGCAAGGTCTTGGAGGACCTCAGTAATGTTTGAAACGTGTTGCTACATGGTTTGGTTACACTGACATCGTTTTTCCAAGCGTTTGGATCACCAACCTGAAATTTGGAAATGATCTGTTACCTGGGTGTATTACAAAATTTAATCAGAGGAAACTGAGATGTTAGCGCGGTGGTTCAACTATAAACAGAAGCTTGGATTTTTATCATGAATGCTGAATATTTAGACCAAAGTTATTTCAAAATAAAGCATTTCAATACTCAAACTCAAAGAGAATACTGGGGGGAAATGTACAGATTTTATTTTGTTAACATAATTTTGTCACCAGTACTATATTTTATAATAAAAAATGATAATACTCATCTTCAAGCATAAGCAAATAATCATGCAGTAAATTGAAGTATTGTAGCCTGTGACATAATCAGTAATGATAACTTTATTTGTATAGCACGTCTCATGCCAAGATCAGATCAAAGTGCTTACATGGAAATGTATTCCACTGAACTGCATTACAGAAATCTGAACACAAGGGCAAATTATCACTGGTAGGTGATCAGAATTAAAATAACATAATTTTATTCCAGACATTAAAAAATGATGATGATTAGTGTTATTATTATGTTATAATTAGAAAAAATAAAACTGTTGCTATTCAAGTATCTCATGTTTTGCATCAGTACTGTATTTTTAGAATACATCTGTTCTTATAATGCATACCATGTCTACTATCTGAGGCATCATAACCCATATGTTGGGCTGTGACTCAAATCAACCCCTGTAAAAGTAATGATGGGCTGTTCGTGACATGCATGAACACTGTTTTGCGCCACACTCATTTACAAGTGAGCAGCTCAGCTCGCCTCTATGCCAGTCATAACTCAGCCATTTTGTGAGGGACAGTGCGGTGGATGAGGTCAGACCGCAGCCGCTGCTTGCTGGCTGATAATAGCTGACAGCTTTGAGTGGACTCCAGAGTGGGATCCACGCAAAACATGCTGATTACAATCGTATTCAGACCATACACCATAATCTGATCAAGAGCCTTTTCTCTGCATCTGAAAGAGGCAGCACTCTGCTTGGAGATTGTCTCCTTCAATTGTTTTGATCAATTGCAGATGACTCAACAAGGCTCCAGTTTTCTTCAACAATTGAAGGAAATTAGATAACCCACAAAAAATTATTGTTCTGCTACTTACGGTTTATGACAATATATGTCTGTATTCACCCTTGTACAAGATGTGTGTAATAAATTGCAAAGTAAGCCTACTTTATAATTCATCAATCGTGCAGCATCCAACATATTTGCATGCATTAGGGCATCAGCTGCAAGCACTTTTCAAATAGCTTGTTTCTGAAGGTGTCTCTGGTGACATGTTGCAGCTATTTTATGCTTAGGGTCACATATTAATAATTGTCAGTAGAGGTGAGCTAGCTTAGGCAATGACTTAATGCACTGCTGAATTGGTAAATTGACCCTAGACCCTGACACCACACTTCAGCTCATACTGAGACAGCACGGTCAGGGCACTGAGCTGCAGCTTCATTTTGACAGACATGCAGTCGTTATCACTGTTGGTCACCACTAATCATATGCCTCCATGAAATAGTGGGTCAGGACACAGGGATGACACAATTTCAAGGGCAAAACTTTCCTTTCTTGCATTTCTGTTTCAGATAAATAAGCCAGCTAGTGTGTTGATCACATCAAACATACACGGAGACATAAAGTGAAATATTCTGCAGCTTTAAATGTAAATAAATGTGTTAAAAGTGCTTCAATCAAAATAGTGTGTCCAACAGCAATGACTCCTTGACACTTAAGGGTGCTTTGGGTATGTCACAACCCACATAACTGCATGATGCAGCTGAGAACTTCCTACTCTGTAATAAATAACAATTTACCACCTCATATCATTCAGCTGCTAATTCTTAATTTAGTATTACCTCTAATTACAGAGCTCCGTCACATTCAACATGGCATAGATACCCTGTAGGAGAACATAACTGACAGCTGAAAATACGTAGGAAGGTTCATTCACATAATGCTTTTAGTGGGCACATCTTAAATAAATTTAATATTGGGAGTTCTAGAATTCTCTGGTTAACAGCATTGAAATTACAGACACTACCTCATGAAAAAGCTTGAGTTTTCTTTTCTTTTCATTAGTTATCCTTTTGACATTCTTATTTTTTTTCTTCACCTCCATGACCATTACTGACACTAGACTTTCTGAGGAAAGAGAACAGTCAGGTTTAAAATGATTGCCTGCTTGTCCCTGTTAACATGTCCTCAAGACTTTCTCACAACCATTTCACATTATTGGCATTCACTGCAGTGATCTTCTCATCTACATGGTGGCAGCCCTACTGCCAGCACAAGGACAAGAAATTGGACCTCAGTAGGGAGCTAAATGTGCCTTCAATCTCAACAATCCTTTTAATCTTTCATCAATCATGTGGAAGCAGTTCAGAGCCCTGATCCTATTACAGTTTGAGGGAAATAGCTTCGAACTGACAAGCATGAGAACTGCAGTGAAAGTTTGCCACGCAAGAAAGTTGTGATTGAAGCTGGGTTTGGCTCAGTAATTTGACGAGAAAATCCTCAAACTGGTTTGCTAAAATTGAAAGCAAACAAACTGGGAGTGGTAATTCACTTTCTGTCAACACAACGATCTTGAAAGACCATCAAAAAAGGGGAGAAGGTTCTAAAAATTGTTTTCTTCAGTAGCTCTGAAAGTGGCAATCACAACACAATAAGGAGAATTGAAATGCAAACCTGGAACAGGGTTTGAATTTAGAAAGTCTTCAGACCACATTGCTCTTAAGTGGCCAATTTAGGAATAAAACTAAAGAATAACGACAGGTTCATCACACTTTAAAGTTGCTCTGATGGTAATTTAGAAAACATTTTAGGTCCAAATGTGCACCCAAATCAAGACCAATGAACTGGAAAGGTGATTTAGAG
The DNA here is from genome assembly GCA_015108495.1 of Heterochromis multidens. Lineage (NCBI taxonomy): Eukaryota > Metazoa > Chordata > Actinopteri > Cichliformes > Cichlidae > Heterochromis > Heterochromis multidens. The sequence goes on from VUQS01034133.1 coordinate 5,523, forward strand.
TAAATAAGGGTGTTCTTACTCAGAGATGGTGTTGCTGTATTGCAGTGAATTCCACATCACACACTTGTTGCCTCAGGTTTGTATAGTAGAGTGTAACTGAGACAAAAAGAAATAGAATATAACTTAATTGAACCAATCAATAACCTAAATTCCAAACCTAATCAGTATTAAGTGACAATTTCAATATCAAAACATTTCACAGCATAACTTCTTAACAATCATAAATATTAAGCAGTCACACACTGATACTGTGTTGTGGATGTACATCACAACTTTGAAAACGTTGAAGGAAATTGACATTTTGCTTGTAACACAAAAACAAACATAACTGAAAACTGCTGCTTTACAGTTCGAAGCTATAATGCCTCTCATAGGAACAGTCTTGCGTATTTCAACCATCCTCTCTCATCCATAATATAGGGAACTTCTTTTTTACTGGATTTTTAAAATTTAATGTTGGATTATCTGTGAAATTGTTGTTTTAGTGCATAACATGTGCTTTTGAGTTTGTGCCATTACATTTTTGTGTTTGACTGTTTATTTTCCAGGATGACAAGTCAAGTCCCACCCCTGTAATATGCCCAAACAAAATAATCTCACAATTTTTCTACCTATTTTCTAAATTATTTTCTAAATAATAGCAATTATTATTATAATAATAAGTTTTGCACTTTGAACCAAAGTATGTGAGCCTGTTCTGTTTTGTTTTCACTGACTTTTACCAAAAAAAAAAAAAAAAAACACAGGTTCATTGAACATTTGAGGATTAAAAAATAATTTACAAAGTGAGCTGTGAGTTCTGAGTAGCAGTGTGTGGCATTTCTTTGGGGGGGGGGCATCATTTCAAAGTCCGAGTTTATTATCTAGCGATCCTGGCCAAAAGACTTTCTGTAAACTACACTTTCTGTACTGTGTTTGTGTGACACTGATGCACTGATGAGTCTGAATGTAGAAGGAACAAATTTATAGGTAATTTGGGGTTTAAATTCATCAAGCTGAAGATGCCATAAGTCTTTTAACTGCTAACCTTTTCTACTGTAGCGCTAAAGCTTCTGAATGTTAAAATTAGAGCTAATTTATACCTGGTGGTTGACTCTAAGGATTTAGAAAGATGGCTAAAGCATTAAAATTCATTCAAGTTTAGCTGATGACTGTAAGCTGCCTCATATTCTCCTCAAAAGAGAATAGACCTAAATTAACTTGACACAGGGCTACTGTTTTAGTGCAAAGTATTTTCTAATTAGTCACTTGCTGTGAGTGTAAATAAAATAAAACAGTTGAATCTAAACAGCCTTCCATCACATTAACTGTGATGGAAGACTTTTCTTTATACACCACTGTTTTCATTTAGCTTTGTTAATTTTTTTTTTTTTTTAATGCAAAAAGCTTTTGGTCCAATTAAAAATATTTTTTGAATATTTAGTGATTTATGTGTTCTGCTGTGACTGATAAGATGCTTTACAACAAAATACCCCCCTTGTTTTATAGTATTACAGCTACCACATGTACAATGTGCCTGTGTTTTCTAATGATTTCCTTTGTTCATTCGAAGAGAAATAGGAAAGTAAGACAGCATAGCCGAACATTCCCTAATTAGGAGTTTTATGGGGCATATAATTTGAGTCACAGCACTGAGCCCTAATTCAAAAGCTAACATATTTTTCTCTTTGATATTACAAGAATGCACTGCTGCAGAGTGAAACTTTGCAAGGTTATATGACAAGTGAGTGATTAGCAAAGAGACTGAAATGAATTGTTGCATCTATGATATGCAAGTGATTAACAACAGTGCTGAATGCTAAATGGCTTTAAATAGTTCAGAATTTCTGTTGTTGACACAGATCAACTGATTGAGTTATTGATCTGATATTTCATAAGTCCACTATCTAATGACAGCGATGAGACATGGATTTTCCATAAGACTTTTTTTTTTTTTTTTTTAACTACATTCTGTCTCCAGCCATACGCACAGCATGCTCTAATTATAACACTGATTATAAGAGTCGACAACCATTAATGTTCACATTACATGACTGTCACTCCTCTGAACAGGTACTGTTTTATTTATGTATGTATGTATTTATTTATTTGCTGCTGCTGTAACCCAGTTTCACCAGAGATCATTAGTCATATATTTGATGCATATATTAGTCATAGTCATATCACAGTGAATGCTCATATTACACATGACACTTTCAAAGTATTGCAGTCAGCACATGTGCAAGTAATTCCACTGGGCTTAAAGATCTGGCTTTACACCGCTCCAATCACTTCAGACAATTTTTCATACTCTTAGATCTGTGGTTTCCAAGAACAGCTAATCAGAAGAAAGTGTGCTTAAAGGGGGAGGGGCTAAAACAGCTATTTTCAGACACACCACCTTTTAAGTTGATATGGCAAAGTTGTTAAACAGTTGTTTAAAAATCAAGTAGTTATAAGCAATATAGTCATGTGTCTGGCAATCTTGCACATGTAAGTCTAGTACTGGGTAGCTTTTAGCTCAGATTTTGGTCTCTACCAACTCCAGGTAGAGATAGCTTCCTCTTTATTTACTAAAACCTCCACTAAGTTCACCAGTTCATTGAGTCTGTCGGCCTGTTGTTACTAGCAAGTGTTGTCCATTTGATTTTTAAAACGTTTTTTCCAGAACTTTTATGTCATAAGAGCAGTGAAATTTAACCAAACCAATGTATGAAGGTCATTTCATGGAGCTCCAATAACATGGATTTGATATCTGATGTAAACAGTGTGCCATCAATTCTGTTTGATGGTTGAGTAAAGATTACCACTGTGAGCTGTCAATTTCTTTTTTTACACATGGAGCGGCATGAAAATCGATGTAGTACCATTGAATTGCAGCCTACCGCATGCAAACATGAGCCTGAATGCAGCTTCTCAAACTGAAACTGGCCCTTTTCCTCCTGTTGTCTAGGTCAACGGCAAATCTCACATTCCCACAATGACACAAACCACAATGCCAGGCTGGTCTTCAGTTTTACATTTGAAAGCATATTTAACTTTTCACTCATCCATTCACAGCCCGTGAGCAGTAAGACTCTGAGCCTGGCCAAGATTAGCTTTTGGCAGACAATGCAGTGAATTAAAGGCCACACATGGCCCCTCTCTTGTTCTCTGGGTGACCAAACACACTTCCAGGGCCAGGAACTCTTGACCAGTCTTTTTAACCAAGGAGGAGAAACTAGGAATTTGAGATAAGTATAGGGCAGCGGATTTAGGATCAGAACCTGGCCAGACAAAAGTGTTGTCAGATGAAACAAGACAGATGGTCTCCTCGTTAACCTACCAAACCCTAGTGTCAGTGGTTTCAGCACCAGTTGAGGAAAACACGTGAGCTTGTTGTCAAATGTTGCAATATTGAGTTGTACAACTATTCTAGTGCATTTTAGGTTTAGGTATCTTCTTAAAAATTTATCAACAATTCACAAACAAGTCAAACAACAATTATCTATTTATCACTACCAAAGAAAGCCTATTTTAAACAACTGGAAACCATTTAGTAGTTTTATCATATCAGCAGTAGCTGTGACTTAGAACAAAAAACTTGGACTTTGTCTGCCTTTTCCCTTTAAATCACAACTTAATGTTTCTTAATTCCCATTCCATTGATTTGATATGTATATTATATATAAGGATATCCCCCAAAAAACATTATTATGCATGGGCATTTTCAGTAACAGTAACATGGCACCCTGTACAAATATGGAAGGACGCACTTGCAGTGCTTCTAATTCTGATCCTTTGTAATTAATAAAAATTATAGGCTACGAGTCATAGTTTTGACCAAGTCTTAATAGGAGGACATCAGGCATAAGTCTGATTCATTAGGTCATAATTATGTTTTGGAAGTCTCTACTCCTTAAAATTTTTTTGTCCATCATATTTGTTTCTGAGGTGGAAAGGTGTTTCATGTAGTGTTGAAAATACGATAAAAAATAATGTGTTGAAGGTAAATAACATAAGGGCAACACTTTTGACATTGGAATTCCCTGTAGGATTATTACTACAGCTATTTTCCGAGGAGAAAAACGGGCAGAAAAAAGCATCAACGGGCAGATATAACGGCTGTAGCCCATACCGAAGGGGGCGACCACGCACAGTCGCTCACTCATCTATTCTCGCAAACTCGTAATTGTAAATCGTGAGGGACCACGCAGCTTGCCATTTCCCAGCACATCGGCTGGCGTGTCACCTTATCTCCCACTCTCTGTTCGGGGACTGTTTAACATATTTCTCCCTAAGGATTTTCAAGGCGTTCAATTAGGGCTGTGCATGTAAATGGGCATCTTGGACGGCTGCCTTTCTCATCCATGTGTGCTTCTCTGAGAGCACTGTAAGCAGCTGCAGCAACAGCAGCGGCACCTTGGAAGAGCAGGAGGAGGAGGATTTCTTTCAGCCGTACCGTGTCGTGCACAGTGGAAATACTCCGGTTACTATCAAAACGAAAGGGAGGGAAGAAGAAGACGGCGGCGAAGTAGAAGCATACGAGCTTTTGGGGGAGCAATCCAGACTAAAATAGTGAATTGTCAACGGGACAGGCCTGCTACGTTGGATGTGTCTTCAGAATGGTAAGGTTTATTTTACTGAATTTTTTTGCCTGTGTTGCAGAAAACAGGGTCAGCAGCACACAAACATCATGCAGCAGCGGAGCATAAACGGAGAACTAACGCACGGAGCCACGATCAGTTTCACTACAGACGTGTGTTGTTTTGAACATAGCGTTTGATTGTGCAGTCTCTTTGTAAATCTGCCCGTTTTGCTTGCACGTTATTGCTCGGACAGAGGGAGATTAACAGGGGCTTCGTGAGCGGTGCAGCACGGTAGGTTTACCTGCTACTCGGTTTTAGCAGCCCAAAGGTTTGCAGACCGCCTTAACATCGCAGTGTTTAGATCTGACATCGAGCAAAAGGATCAAAAAGTCCATACTTGCCTTTCCTAGCAGGCTGGGGATTAGGAATGGCTGCAGCGTGTCCTAAATGATGTGAGGTAGGCACATAAATAAGGATGTGGAAGGACTGAATTTAGGTAGATTAAAATACTCTGATGTATGACTGTAAGCCTAACCTTGTGTTGTACAGTGACTGCCTCTAAGAGAAGGCTGCGACATTACATTACAATTCATTTATTTATTTATTTGTTTTGAATAGATTTAAAGTGGCTGGCATTTGGATTCCCCCCACCTCCCTCCTCTTTTTTTTTTCTTTTTTACAGGTGGGTCCATATTCAACTTTGTAGGAGCTTTATGGTGTGGTAGCAGTATCAGCCCAGTGAATTGTGTCAGCAGCTTTTAAATGAAGCATGAAGCAAGGCCTAGGGAATACTGCATAGCTGATTTGGTGCAGCATAATAATAGTAATAATATTAATAACTAATCATATTAATACAAGTAACAAACGGGGCTTCTTTCTGGAAGTGGCTTGGTACTTCTCACCATTATTATATATTATGTCTTTATATATATATAAATAATAACTAATCATATTAATACAAGTAACAAACGGGGCTTCTTTCTGGAAGTGGCTTGGTACTTCTCACCATTATTATATATTATGTCTTTATATATATATATATCTGACTTTTTATTAATTCATCTCTTTAAGTTTAGAAAGTTGAGCCCTTAAAGCTGGGTTATCATGGGTCACAACCGAACCACCTGAATTAACTAAGGTGAATAAATAAACCCCCTTATTTGAATTAATGCAGCATACAAACATTTGAGAGTGAAGGACACTCAGACTCGGCAAGTTGTAAGACTAACACACACACCCACACCTCTGAGAATAGTGTGCTGCTCATAGATTTTTGGCCTCATGCTACATCACAGTGATAGATTTTATTGGTGTTATAATGATGTCTAATTATAAATAAAGTCATACCAAAGAATTGTGTAAAGGTTCTTAACACTAAACCAACATAAATTGATATCTAACAGAGGAGATTATGATACATTTGCATAATCAACAATTTGCCACTCTAAAAGTCACATATTCTGATAAGTAGTAATTGGTTTTAAAAAGTGAAGTTGCCCTATCAGACTGAACATTTTTAAGTTTGTTTATACACTGAGAAAAGGTACTGCAGTGTTTCTTGTCTCTGTTGGTAGTCCAGCTTTTTTCAAGACATGCTTTAGTCAACCAGAACATTAAGAAACTACTCCGTGTACATGGGGGGATTACACAGAACAGAATTCACAAGTGCCACCATTGGTAGTAGCAGGATGAGTGACCTCTGATATGAGAGGTTAAAGCCAGGGGAATCCAGGGGCCCTCTGTCCTCTATGGCAAGTGTTTGGAGTGAACATCAAATGAGAAGTCTGAAGTTGTTAGGTCCCGTCGAGGTTAACCTTTGTAGAACAGGGCTGCATTCTCTCAGTTGTCTTTGTCGTGCTGATGAGCTCTGAGAAGGAGTCTCAGCACTAGTTCTCTGCATGATAAGAGGGGGAACAGCCCTCCCTTTGTGGTCACAAATGAAAAATCTGTTGCTTGTCTTTTCGCCTTAGTTGTCATTTCATTGTGAACTGAATGCGCAGCTATTCTCCAAGGGACAGATGGCTAAAAGAAAGATGACATCAAAGTTGTGGTTGGACCTTGTTATATTCTATAACTGATTGTTGTGTTTGAACTAATGTTGGCAGTGTTCAGGGGCAGAAGGATGACAGAGAGGAAACAATGAAATGCTTCATTCCCCGTGGAGTTTTCCGGGGGGATATTGTGTATTTCAAGTAATAATTGTTGTAGGAACTGTACCATCATCTAGGGAGCGAAAATGATAGCACGTATGGGTGAAGAGTACATCCTCTTTGATCAGTGGGAAGAACATGACGATAGAAAGAATGTCACATCCATTTAAATGATGGATCCGTTATTGAAATGGACAGGAGCACAGCATTTACCTGTTCTGCACAACTAAGGACCTTAAATTGATCAATGTGTCAATAAAGTAAAAACTGTTATCTGTGATATTTGTCTGTATATTATCACTTTTTTTCCTGCTAATTTATAGAGTGCATGATCCACGTGCTTTTTCATCTTAGCTCTGAGTGCAACAAAGGCAGAGGTGAATTATCTAGTCTGGAGCATTAGTTGGAGCTGCAGTTTGTCATCCTGTGATTTATCACATATAGAGCTAATGGCTAGCTGTCATGATTATACCATTGGACATGAAAGCTAAGCAATATGTGTACACTTTCTCTTTTTCTTACTCGAGCACGCACACATGCATGCCCACACAAACGCACACACGTCTGCACACAACCCTCTCATTTTTTCTAATGTTGACACGCCAGCTCCAGACTTTGTGTGACAAGTCGAGGACACTGTAAAAATCAAAAGCATGTGGTGCTGCCAAATGACCAGCTAATCAAGCATAGCAGTTATTTTTGGAAAACCAGACTTCCTCCCTAGTACCTCTAATATGTAAATTTACAGTGGCAACACTATATCAGATCTCTCTTTTGTGAATTTTGTGCTGAATCATTCTAATTGGACATGCAAAAAAGCTGAAGTAAAAAAATATGGCCTTGTCAACCTAACCTGACTTTAAAAATAGAACTCCTTTTTTTTTTTTTTTTGAGGCAGTCTGTTTTAGTGCTTTCAGAAAGCTTCATGGGGTTTGTTGTGAGTTGGTAAATCAACAAAAATGTGAAGTGACAAGTGCCTAAAAACACTGAAAAAGCTAAGGACTTTTTAAACAACTAAAGAGCCTGAAAATTGCAATGCAGAGCAGTTCCCAGTTGAATTCACCTTGGTGGTTTCAGTTCCTTTAAAAAACATACCTCAAGAAGTTAACTTTGATGCTGTATCACTGCTGTGCTGACTGCATTGGGGCCCATATCACTGGGTAAACAAAGACAAATCCAGAAGTCCCAGATAAAAAAGAGAGGTTTATTTTTTTTCATTTAATATTATTCTCTTACAGATTTCTTAATGAAGAGAAATATGAATAAACAAACATTTGATCTCACATCAGGTGTACTGAAACTGTTTGTTTTAATGTCCTGTTTGTTTGAATATGTGTTGCAGTTTTTGACTGTTTTCTCTAAAAACATAATTTTTTTTAAGAATCTGGAACCTTACACCTGTGTGGGGCTTTGAAAGTCAGAATCACTCAAAGTATTCGAAGAGTGAGATTGAGGGTGAAATTATGCACTTGAGCCCCCGGACACAGGATAGTATTTCTCCTCTTGGGAACACAGCAACAGACTCCCCTTTGTGTCCGACATTTCATAGTATGTGTGTACCAATTTTTTAAGATGACTCTCACTGCTGCAGAAGCTAATGACAACTTGCAGGTGTTGTACTGATTATCCTTACAAATTCTGCTTTGATATATGCTTGTCTGTTCAGTGCCACAACAGGGCACTGGCTTGTTTTTCTTATACTATACTACCTTATCCTCCCATATCTGATTTCATTTTAGATAGCAAAGAAGAAAAATCAAAGTAAAGTGGTTAGTTGAAGTAAGGGTACATTTATAGTGATGGACATAGTTCATACACTAATCATCTTTTATGGCATAAAACCAGCAGTTCTCTTGCACAGAAGAGACTATTTTGTATACTTTTTTACAGTGAAATTTCTTACCAGTTGCTGTATTGTTGGATATAACGTTATTTTATTGTCCAAGCCATTGAGTTGATTTGCAAAGGATGAAAAAAAAAAAAAAAAAATCAGACGTTAAAGAAATGTAACATCACCGATGGCAGCTGTTGCTTTCTTGCCACTGGCTACTTGTTGGTCCATTTCCTGCTCATGTAAATGACATGTTTAGATCACCAGTTCATGGTACAGCAAACACCCTGGGCTTGCTCATGATTATAACCACAGGGTGTCTGAAAGCAATGGCTAAAGTCATTAACTTAGTACCGGAGTATATCTTTTTATTTTAATTAGGGACAAACCAAAAGGAGGTTGAAGGAGATCCCTTCCTCAACCTTAAAATATACCCTGAATAAATAATAGTTGCAAAAATCAACAATATCTTTTTTCATTGTATTAGATGGTTATATAAGATGTGTCACAATTTGAGTTCTCACAGGAAACACTAATTCAAATTTCAAAATGGTTAAACTACTTTAGGCCGGAATTTCAGATTTAACTGGTAAGAGCCTAAATGAACAAACACAAAATAAATAAATAAAACAAAACTGCTTTTGTGTTCTCTAAAATACTTTTTTTTTTCATTTCAGATTGATTGAGAATATTTGAATCCGTTTCAGTGCTCATTTTCTGCAATATCAATTCACTGATATCGGCTGCATTTTCCTGCTCTTTTGTATCAAAAAACCTACAAACCCCTGTCTCCTATCATTCACTCACAGTTTCATCTTCTGCTTTAGGTTAGATTTCCTTTTATTCGTGTGTAAATTGGAAAATGCACAAGATTGCACTGCCTTTCTTTTTACTTATACTTTAGTGCCTCTGGGGCTATTGACATAGGTGGTAATCGGGGGGTGGCGGGGTGGGGTAAGCTAAAGTAAGATATAAATTTTTACCTGAGAACTTATAAGATTTTGGTATTTTGTTTTGGGTTTTTTTTTTTTTTTGTCCTGAAGCTTTTGAATGAGTACACAACCTCAAGAAGTCATTTTTTAACCTTGTTGTATTTAATACTGTGGCAATTTCTTCCTGTGTATAGAAAATGGTATTAAATATTGAGATTTTATTTTTATTTATTAAGGCATTGTATTAGAAATTATCTTGACAATACTTCATTGCTTAAAAAATCTGCAGTTGCTATTAGAAAGGTAGTTCTAGAGTAATTCTAGCATATTAGTATTACCCAGCCTTGAAAAGTTAGAAATTCATAAATCTTGTACTTCTTAGTCTGCTTCGTTATCTTATTTTTGTTTTCATAAATTAGAGGAAATTTGCATGCATAGCAAGCATAAGGATGGCCTAAACCGACAGGATCTCATTCCCACTTTTAAATATGGTTCTGGACAAGTAATGGGATGAACAGCCATCTCAGTAGGGTCATTAGATCTGATGGTTGCCTTGCATGGTTGTTAACAGCCAAATAATATGAGGCCATTTTAGAGGACCAGGTGCACTTAGTGCAAACACCTTTCTCTGAGCTTATCTCCATATTCTCAGATGTTAATGCCCCCAGCACATTCAGCAGAGTTTCTTGAACACTAGAATGTAGTCAGGTAGTTTTAATGATTATTCCTCACTTGTCCTTTTTGGAAAATTTAACAGTTAAAGAGAGGGTGCCAGTGCTCTCAGCATCTTTGCCAATTAACTACTACAAAATGTGGTTACACCAAAAATATGTTGTCATTCTAAAAAAAATTTATTTCAGTTCAGTTTTACTTATATAGCACCAAACCACAACAACAGTTGCCTAAATCCACTTAATATTGTAAGGTAAAGACTACAGTATTAAAGAGAAAACTCCAACAATCAGTTAATCCCCTATGAGCAACCACTTTGCGACACTGGGAAGGAAAAACTCCCTTTTATTAGGAAGAAAACTATGCTAAGGAAGGGGCAGCCATTTGCCTTGACCAGTTGGGAGCGTGGGGAAAGAGAAGAGAAAAAGGAGAGACAGGACAAATACACATACTCTATTTTTTCCTTTTAACCATCAATGTCTTTTGCAGGAAGATAGGTGTCAAAACAGCAACAGTGTACATTAAAAATTTCTTTGTATTCATGTTATTTTTTTCTTAACTAGAATTCCAACTTGTTCATGAAACATCATCACAGCCCAAATGCAGTGTTATGTCACACAGTATGAGGCAAAAATCTGAAGTCTAACGTCCTTAGAGCTTTTCATGAAAGTATTCAATTACTCAATTGTTCTGTATGCGATGCTATTTGTGCATTGCTTTTCATATTGTTCTAATCTATATGTTTACTTGGATTTTGTTGTCTTTGCACATCAACTTACTAGCAGAGGGAGGCAGATCATAGGTTTTTAGTATTTTATTAGCCTACTGTTCCTAATCACCAAATTTACACAGCTTAAAAAACTTATAAAAAGGTAAGAAAAAGGTAAAAAAAAAAAACAAACAGGCAAATTATGAGTTTTTACCTGTGTAGTTGATATGAATCCACTTATGTTTACTAATTATGTTAGGCTAAATGATTCATTGCTGTATGTCAACAAGGTTAACTATGACTTGAAGTACTACAGCTGGTATAGCCTACTTTGTCTTCAAGCAGGAGCTGGGAAATAAACTCCCTTGGGTCTCTCGTCACCCACTGTGTATGCAGAGCTGCATGTCCACAGCTCAGCTGTTTTCTTGAAGTTTTAGATATACCTACATAAACCAAAATCAAATGTTAGTAAGGCTCACTAGATGATAATCACTCTATTGAGACCAATGAAAATGTCCTTGGTGTTAAGCAGAATTTGCTCAAATATGTGAACAAAATAAATTAAAAGTGCAAAACAAAATGGACCATTGAGGCAGCAAATTAAGCAAACTGAGATGGTTCACAACCTAAAATGTGTCATAAATTGAATGTCAAAGTAGGCATTATCAAGCAATTTGGCCTAAAAGAGCAGATTTGACATCCCTGGCCTTCCAAACCTTTGTTTGATTGCCCATCATGCACTAAAAAAAATCTACACTGATGGAGAAAAATTGAGGCTGACCATTTCAAACTGCTCCCAACTACTGCTCACAGACTTACTCTGCCCAACTGTCGGGTCAATGTGTTTTACACCACTTGAGTTAAATGCAGTGCAGCAAATTGCCCCACTCACATTGTTACGTGTATATACTGTGGCCTGCTGCAGCTATGGACAATAGATGAAAGCTAGTAATGTGATGATTGAACTTCAACTCATGTTGAGCTTGAAAAAAGTGACAGGAATTATAAGATGTCCTTGCAGTGTTTGAAAGTCGCATTATGAGGATGATTTAGCTGACAGGCATCACGTTCCTTGCAGCCATCAGACTAACAAAGTGGCATCTTATATTTTCTGCATCTTCGAATCCTCCCATCAGAACAGCCTCCCTTGTGGCATTTCATCATGACCAGGATAATCTTATGCAAGATAGTGAAACAGCAGTTAATTTGCAGGTAATTAAACCCTAGTGATTTACAGTTGAAAAAGCATCATATACAGTGAGCAGTCAATATGGCTATGTAATGTTATGAATAATAATAGGGCCACAGCAATGCCAACACCATACTTATATCTGAATCACTGCATGGATTTATAGGGGAGTGCTGACACAGAGCTCTGAAAATCAAAAAATGAGTTCATGTCCTTATTATATTAGTTTGCTTTTTCAGAACTGCCATCCACCCAAGTCCAAACACCCTTTGTTTTGTTTAACTATGCCAGGTTCATGTTGCGAGGTACCGGAATGAACAGCATTGCTGAAGGCGAAGACATGATGGCAGTTTATTAAACCAACTACCTTCTGCTGTGGCTTACCCTGTCTCTTCTTCTAAAAATTACTATGCCATCCAACTAAACCCGATTCTTAGTCACATTTCAAGGGAAACATATTTTATTTAAGCATACAAATAAATCTAATTTTTAAATAACTTAAAATTTTACAGTTTGACAAAGTCTGCATGAGGAGTGGTTGAAGACTAATCTACATTAAGTTTATCCTGAACTCATGTGTTAAGCTGTTTGTTCTTTACTTAGTTCCATATTATTTTTCAAATTTTGGGTTTTGTTTATATTTGCTGTATGGTTAGGTTTAGTCACCAAAACCATGCATTTAGGTTAAGAAAAAGATGATGGTTTTATGGGCAAAATAGACCCTTTCATAGCATCATCTATTTTAGAAGCTTCTCTTCTATTTATATATCTAGGTTTCCAGGGTTACAAGTCCAATTCATCTAATATAGATTGGTTACCTGAAAAAGATGCAGGATTAGGAAAGCAAGAACATAAATTGCAATGATATGTTGATTACAGGCGTATTTATGAAGTGTCACAAACCATACATTTCATGAGAACTGAAACACAACTGAGAACATAGTTTAATGTATGGGAATAGCTTACTGTGACAGGTAGTGGCAGGTCTTGTTACTACCCTAATTTGAAAACTGAAGACTGTAGATTGTGTCTGCTCTGGAACAAACATGGGTGTTATTTAGTCAGTGCTCAGCAGAGATGTTTTACCAAAATATAGTGCCTGAAAACAGATCTGTATGTTTTCTAATTTTGTAAATGCAGTAATTTAGGAAATTGTTTGAGTATTTGAGCTTTGGGTTTTGCCTTAGGCTCGGCTGCGTCAGATTGATGAAATCGACTCATGAAAGTTTAGATTGCAGTTTTTAGTTGTGACAGTGGTTAGCAGGTTGGTGGGCAAAAAACATGCATTTTGTAATGCAGATATAATATACTATATAATACATTATTAACTTATATTTCTTAAATTCTGCTTGAAATTGATTAAGGTCTTGGTAGGCATCATGAGAAAGATTCTGTGTTGATTATTTGCGGTATTACTTGGGAGGCCTACTGAAGTTTTACTGTGCAATATAACAGACCGTTTGTAAGATTTAACTTCAAAGTGCTTGACTTCAGTCCTGAATCCCTCTCCAATCTCACACTAATTTGTTGCTTTTAGTTTAAGCTGTGATTGCTGTGACAGAGACATTTTTAGAGGATGTGATTTAGGACTACATGAAAGGGAAGATGCAGGACATTTAGAAGCTTATCATACTCCTGACTGATTAAGCCTTCTTTTAAGAAATTAAAAACATTTTCAGATCAGAGTGTTTTTATAAGGTTGGCATCAGCTTTCTGTCAACATCTGTTAGTACTTTGTCTTCCAAATTATATGCCCAAGACTTTATATGCTTCTAAAATGTAGCAAAAGCTAATAGGAACTGTTCAATTGTTCAACTGTTTGTATTTGACTATGATTAAAGGGATTTTTGTGTGTGTGTGTGTGTGTGTGTGGTGGTGGTGGGGGGGTGTCTCTCTTTTTACTTTAATATAGGATTATGTTATTTAAGTGTCATATGGATGAGAGCTTAAAAGTATGTTAATTCAGCTCATGGATAAGAAAATCACTGTGGGGTTTACTGCCAGCTGCTACCTGAATGCAGAGTTTTATTTACCTTTGTATGCCTGGGGAACACTTACCATGGGGTAATATAGGCTGCCTGTAGCCATCAATACAGCTCTGGAAACATTTATTTAGGGAAAAGACTGGTGAAATTATCTTTCAATTTCTGTGAGTCTTACTAATCCAACCAATCAGATGTCTCAGGAAGGAAACAATCCCCTTTGATTTTGTCCATTTGAGTGTCACTTCGTGTCAAAGTTCAGCTTTCCAGCCACTGAAGTTTACAAAATGAGCTACATGAGAAGATTTTTTCTGTACCATTAAGTTCTTGGGTCAAACTTTTGACTGAAAACTGGTTCAAACTGGCTGGCTATATCTGAGTCATCAAAGTGCTGTCAACAAGGCTTTCTTTCATCACCCAGTCAGACACCAGCGTGACATCCATGACATAACATTATGATTGTTTGAAAAAAAAAAATTCAGTCCCTTTTTTATTTTTTCCTTCCAAACTGAATTCAGATTCCATAGCTTTGCAAGTTTTTAAATCAAATGGGACCAAAAGTCTTTGTTCATTAGGAAAACTGGCATATTTTTGAAACCTGCTGCATACTGTACCCACATTGGGAGGATTTCAGGGGCAGGGGAGTGCTGAAAAGAAGTTGTCAATATATTTTGCAAGTGTTAGGCAGCAAAGTGGAGTGATAGCTCTCAAGGGGGATGGCCTTAAGCTGTTATTCTATAAATATTAATAAAGCCCACTAGCCTGCCTGGAAGGAAGCTAGCAGTTTGCTCATGTCACAGACAGGGCTTCAATGTGACAAGTTGTGAAAAGAGTGACGAGATGACAAAGAAGTGGTAAGATGACATTTAGTGACAAGCCTCATTTTTTTCAAAAATGAAACGCTATCACTAAAAATGGAAGCTAAGTTTGCTGACCTGTCTCTCACAAAATTTAGATACAGCAAACAATATAGGTGAGTTTTTATTTATTTTTCAGTAACCAACAAAATACATAAATTATTGGAAGAAGCTTTGTAAACATTGATTGACATATGTTTATGTGGTCAACTACAAGCTGTATTAGCTATTGTGATTGTGAGCATAATTTCACAATATCTTACTTGACTCAGACACATGTTTACTAATCTGACATGTAACCTCATGTTTGACTTATGCTCATAAAAGTGTCTGCAATCTGGTTATTGTGGCTTGTACTTTTGTTGTTATCGGAGCACTTGAATCTTACAGTGGCCTGTTTATCCACATGGCTGCCTAACTGGAAGAATAATGGAACCAACAATGTAGACAAGAATAGAAGATTTTGGCTGCTGCTGACATTGCTCTGCCAAGATGCACTTGTTGTATGCAGCAAAGACTAAGCAGCAACACAGCGCTTTGGCATGCTCATAGATGCAAAGTATTTGCTTTGTTTGTATTTCTTTCACAAGCTACATTAGTCTACATGCAGATATTGTTTTATTGAGAGCTTAGAGAAACAGAGGAAAAAATTAAACCATGAAAGTGATATTGATAGTCATAAAAATGAAATTATACATATAGAGTGTGTTTTGAGTTATTTAATCGGGTTGTTTTCCCCAAAAATTAACAGTTTATCAGAATGCTGCCTTAACACTGAACAATAAAATATAACTTTTATATTAGACAAACAAAACTCCATGATATTGTGATATAATTTTTCTCTTTATTAATCGACACATCCCGTTTTTACCATCTTGTGTCACATCATTGTTACTGAATCAAGTGACGTTGTTAATGGCCTGTAACTGCTTGGTTAGTTATTCCCACACTATTTTCATTATGAATAGCATAGAGACATGTTTTAGTCATCCTTATCCAAAGATTAAACTGTTGCATATGCAGACATGACTTCAATATGGCAACCGTTATGACCATTATGCAATAGCATCATTCTCCAGGCTTATGCTTAACCACAGTATTTGTGTTAATGGCATTTCACGCTAGTGAAGAGATAATTCCTGTGTGGCAAGGTGTAAATTTGAGCAGCTTTGATGTTAAGCACTTTAACATTCAAGATGAGGGTGTAATTTTGTTGACAAAAATCTTTATTGTCAACTTATTTAATTCCTGTTCAGAAATATGGCTTGGATATCAGAGAAAATTGCTTATGTTTCTGTATAATTAAGTCCTTTCTGTAAGAAGTCATTTTTTATAATGAATTTAGTCTCAAAACTGTATCATACAAAATATTATTGTACAAATTATATAAGCAATCATCAAGGTAGACTAGTAAATGATAAAATTCAACCAGACCTGCTTAAAGTCCTTTTGCTGGTTTATTTAAAAAAAAAAACCTCAGGGAATACTTAGCTCACCAAGTTGTATAGGCAAGCAAATACAAATCCTACAGAGGAACTCATATAGGACTTACTATACATAGCTCCTAATACTCTATTTAAGTACACCAGCACTGGCATATATCATGAAAACAAACGTTTGTATACTGATTACAGAACATACAGTAGAACCTCTACAATCTATGTTTCATACTTCAATATACTACTATACTTTTGTATTGGCTTGCAAAAATATCTAAAGTGTATGTATTGTATATGTATTTATATAAGTATAAGTACATGTGTAAATAGGCCTACAGGCCTCAGCCCATTTACAGCACATATATAGGACTATGCAGCGCATATATAAGTAAAACATGTTCAAATTGAATGGACAATCTGTCTCTTTAAAAACATGTGAATCCTCTATTGGCAGATACTCATCTAGCTACAGTAGGTCCACATCCTGTGTCAGTCACGAAGCAACCATAATGACAATGTAGACATTGTACTGTCATTTTCATTATAACTGCTAAATGCCATGGAGATTAGGTTTGTCCAAAAACATGTACTTTCTGTAACTACAAAATTTTTTGGTGAAATGTTTCTTTTACTCATTCCTTGTAGTATTTATTAATTTAGCAATGAAAGTGCTAAAATATCAATTATAAATGTTTTTAACAAAGAGTCAGCAGTCAGTCTCTAACTCCACAATTTATCATTTACTGCTTCACAACAAAAGCTTTGTAGTGGTTCTCCAGTGGAGGGCTTTTATTTTGAATCCCTTAGGCTTATAGAACATTTCATGACAACTCAATCAGCAGGTTGAAGTGTGGTAAATCAGAAAATTTGCTATTATCTGTTTAACTGGAAATGCAGGGACAAAACAAATTCAGAAGGACAGTGATTCCCACATTACTCTGGAGCAGAAATAAATAATTAGATTAATAATTAGATAAACATGTTGTGTCGATCCATACCCCGTGATGCTCACACAACCCATCATGGCTTGACACTTTTCCCAAGCCAGGATCATTATGTGACACCAGGGTGGTCACCCCCTACTGTGAGGATGCAGTGCAAATAGAAGTTAGTGTGTCGCATGCAGTGTTGTGGCTGTAAAAACAAACAAACAAACAAAAAAAACCCAGCAACATTAAGACTGCGCATTGTTAGCCTCATTGAAACTTTAGCTGCCAAGTTTTAATGTGGATTTTACATTCACACGGAGTGAGTTAGCTGGAAGGAACAGAGCCATCAGTCAAATGTCAAACTCAAAATGCTTTGGATTTAAGTTACTTTCTGCCCTTTTGAAAACCTTACGTTTGCCATTGTTCATAAAACAACTGAAATATTGTTTTTCAATAGTTTGTTACCCTTAGAGAAAAAGAAAAAGAACATAAAAATACTTTCCAAACTTCTATTTTTACATATTTTTTTTTCTTTTTTGGGGGGGACGCTTAAGCTCCTAATACTATTGTTTACACTTCTTCAAGTTACATAGATGTAGTTGTCTTTGTTAGATATTTAAAAACAAGATTTAAGATCCTGTAGATTAATCAGAATTATAAGTTTGAACAATCGTGGTGCAGTGTCATAAGTGTTTTTTTTTTGTTTGCTTGTTTGTTTCGTTTTTTGGTCTATATTAAAGATGGTAAAATAATTTTGTGTCACAAATACAGTGACAGAATTACAATGGTTATCAGTGTTATCACAAAAATGAAAATGTTCAGAAAGAACTAATGCATTGCATTTAATGTTTTAATGCAACCTCCAGTATGTGATAAATAAATAGACAAATCTTTTAAATGTTTAGGTTTTGTATAGATTGTACTATTGAGAATATTTTTGTCTCATGAGTTACTCATGAAACATATTTACTTGAGTCATACTTAATTCTTATAACTATGTTGGTTAAGAAAAATACAAAAGGGGCCCACTTTCCTGAGTAAATCATAGTATAAATCTTTTGAGACATACAATACATATAAAAAATAAACTAAAAGTGGTTATTTTTTTTTTTATTCCTTTTCCATAGATTGCACTTCAGTATACACAGTATGTGTATAGTCCAGTGACTCTATGCAGTCCTTTGAAAGACTAAGTACATCCTTACTGCTTCCAGATGTATCTGACCAAACCACAAGACTTCTGGAACAATGTCCTGTGGACAGACAAGACCAAAGTGGAGATGTTTGGCTGTAATACACAGCACCATGTTTGGCAAAACCAAACACAGTAAATCAGCACAAACGCCTCATACCAACCGTCAAGTACAGTGGTGGAGGGGTGCTTATTTGTGCTTTTTTTTGCAGCCACAGAACCTTGCCACCTTGAGTCGACCATGAACTCCTTTGTATACCAAAGTATTCTAGAGTCAACAGCTAAAGCTTGGCCCAAACTGGGTAATGCTACAGGACAATGAGCCCAAGCACACCAGCAAATCTACCAAAGAATGTCTGAAAAGAAAAGAGTCAAGGTGTTGCAATGGCCCAGTAAAAGTCCAGATTGAAATACTGTGACAGAACCTAATGAGAGCTGTGCATAAATGAATGCCTGTAAACCTCAATGAACTGTAAAGAATAGTGGGCCAAAATTCATCTACAATGATGTGAGACTGATAAAGTCATACAGAAAATGATTACATCAAGTTATTTCTGCTAAAGGTGGTTCTACAAGCTATTGAATCACGGTGTACTTACTTTTCACAGTACCGCATAGAGTCAGTACAGAGGACTCTTGTGTAGCAGTCTTCAACATTTCTATTGTTGAAACTCTAATAACAAATTCACAGACTGCTACTATACAAAGAAGAAAATATTTTGTTTGCGTGACTAAACTTATTTTTCCTTCTCTGAGGTCCCTGCATCATACACTCAGCTAAAGCTTAACATACACTGCATTTGCTATAAAGTATTTTCTTAGAGGAAAATACTGTGAACAATAGGGCTTTATGTTAACCAGTTAAAAGTGTAAAGCAAGTTATATAAAGTGTGTTTTAAAAAAATACATTTGAGAACATATCCTGACAGATGTGCAAACATTCTCTCCTTTTCTTTCCATGAATGGAACTGTTTTATTATGAGGTGCATATCCACACAGGTGTTGCAATGCATTTTATGCATTCCAATAATGTGCTTTATAGAGCTTCGATTAACTGCTCCTGTGATATTTTGTTTCTGGCAGTATTCAGGTAGACTTAGATGCAAGCTGTTTG
This sequence comes from Heterochromis multidens, assembly GCA_015108495.1. Lineage (NCBI taxonomy): Eukaryota > Metazoa > Chordata > Actinopteri > Cichliformes > Cichlidae > Heterochromis > Heterochromis multidens. The sequence continues at coordinate 25,066 of VUQS01034133.1, forward strand.
ACTCAAAAGCTTTGCTTCTGCATTTATTTTTAGAAATTGTACTTTAGCACTACATATGGAAACACAGTTCTTAGATTATGCTGTATCATAAGCAGTGGATCAGAGTGACGTGATTAAAAATAACTCTAAGAAGTGTCATTTGTATGCAGAATCACTGGTCACTCAGGTTAAATGATACCTCACCTGAAATCTTTTGAGTGTGAAATCATGGCATCAAAAGTAACAGCAGCTGTGGTTAGTTGAATTCCAATCGTGAATTAAGAAGGTAACTTGAGGAATAAACTGATGTCACTGCATCATCTGTCCAAATTCTGTACTGTCATCTTATTGCATCGGTCTTGCCACATTCTAAAGACACTACACCCACATGTAATATTGGTTTTCCAGAGGATGGAGAAACTGCCCAGATAATTTCACCAGCATTGGTATGTTGAGGGGTGAGTATTGTTTTAAGATGAGCAAAAATTACAATTAATGGTTAACAGTTACATGTATGTTTTTGTACATAAAACTGCAAACCATTAGTGGACGTCGTGATAGGTAATGTTCAGAATTTCTGCTGCAAGTCCTGCTGAATGAAGTTACTGGTCATAAAAATCGTTTGATGGTCCTGTGTACCGACACATGACCTTTTACACAATAATGCAATGTGTTCTTGGATCAGAGAGCTTATTCGTAATTTCACAGCCAGCTTGCATTTTCAGAAATCCTATTTGCAGGCTAAAGTATTTTGCTGTCATTTTTATATGTAGTACATGTGCTCTGCTGAATAAGTAATGGGGGTTGCCACAGCATGCATGCATTAACAGTGTAGATCAACAGAGTTGCTCAATGCACTTCAAACCCACTAACTCTACTGAGTGCCCTCACAGCCTCTTCCAGTTCGAAAGCATCTGCTTTAAAACTGCAGAAAGTATTTTTATGTAAAAATACATGCACCCTATCAGCCTAAATCATAAAGTGGCACTGCAGAATAGAAGAACCCCAAGCACCCTCTCACTCTGGTAAAAAGAGATGGCAGACCCAGAAGCTGTGAGTGAAAATGAGTGAGATGTGTGCGGTTTACTGATGTCACTTTATGAATGTTTGTTTAAGATTCTTGCTGTTTTTTGATTCTACCAGCCTATAAAACTAGTTATTTCAGCTTATATCTGTGTTAGCTTTGATAATCTACTGATTATATGGTTTAGAGGTGATGCCAGTTGTGCATGTGCTCTGGTGTAACATGATAGATTACGTATGATGAAACCTCTTGATCTAAGGTGACTCCAATGTTGCATCATTCTTATGTTGAATCTATTGGTAAAGTCACTCCATACTTAGCTGCTCCTGGTTGTAGGGTTTTCTAGCTGAGCAACAGGCTTTGGAATCTGTCTGCTCCCAAAACATGTCCAATAGACATTAATTTGAGAACTGTGTTGTCAAAATGTCACATTGCAGGTATAAGTGTTAACATAAGCCTGTGGTCCTTGCAGTCACTGTGACATGTCTGCTTGTTTAGGATTGGTTTAAAGTTAAGAAACTAAATAATCTGACTGTGTCCTCAATTTTGTCCTTTTAATTTCTGAGTATTAAAGAAAAAATGATCAGTTTTAATCAGGAGTAAAAGAGTGCTGGCAACTCTCTGTCTCTCTCTCTTGCCCACTGTGCCACCCACACACTGCCTTGTGTCTGTATTGCTCAGCTTCTCTTTGTTCAATGCAGTGCTGTGTAAAATGACAACTTGGTGAAAATGCTCACTTGATTTTTGGGCTCATTTCAAAGCAGAGGGATTTGCAGTCCTCCTTTTTGCAGTTTTTCTTTTATATTTTTGACTTTTTTCTTCTTTTTTTTTTTTTTTTTAATTCAAATTTAT
>VUQS01034134.1:0-18135 GCA_015108495.1 Heterochromis multidens
CTAAACCTGTCAAATAGGGTTTCATTCAAAATAGTGGAGTTTTTCTTAAATGAAAATAACTAAAACCCTACGCAAACAGTTCGCATTCTATTAATCTATATCCACTCTGCTCCAGGAAAACAAACCACTACTGAGTGTAAACAAGACCGTTTGTATGGAAGTTGCATTGTGTTGATGAGGGCAAGGCCGGCAGACTGTGAAATGTCATACAGCATGTGCCCTCGGACACAGTGGTGCTGTATCAACATCTGATCAGGTGTTTATGTATGGAGCTCTGCTTTCCAACTGCAAAAAACTCTAGTGCATACATTGCTGTGCAAAAGTCTTGAGCTGCCCCTCATTTCTTTATATTTTGCTTCCAAGGAGCCAGACTTTCTTCCAGTTTTTTAAAGTGGTCTTGAACAATAGTTCTCCAGGCTTCTTGAAGGTCTTTTGAAGTTTTTCTTTGGCTGCTTCTTCACTGATTTTCAGTTGTTTGTTAAGCCACATAACAATGACCTAATCATTCAAGCATTAAACAAGGCACCTCACTCAAGGGACAAACCAGTGTTGTGTCTACACATAACAGGCCACTTAGCAAAGAGACAATTTTAAACTCTATCTTTAGGCACTTTGTTACTAGCAGCCAAAGGATAACACAGTTTGACAAACATAAAACAGGATTTTTGCACCCACAAGGTGAATTCCAAAGAGCTATTAGCTGAAAACTTGACATATGTTGGAATGGTGTGTAGTGTGTCCTTAAAATAATTGAGGAAACTGGGCAAGTCGAGGATAAAAGAAGTGGTGGTAAACCTAAAATACTATCTACAGAAAATGAACAGTATCTGAAAGTCATGTCCTTAAGAAATGGGAAAAACCAGACACAGGATATGAGAGATGCATCTTGCCTTCAGTTGATCTGTCTACTGTTCACTGAAGCCTCATCAGAAATGGTCTCAGTGGAAGAGTGGCTGTCAAGAAGCCATTCTTAAGGAAGGGAAACAGGAAGAAAGGGCTGAGGTATGCCAAATTACACAAGAACTGGACTAAAAATCAGTAGCAACATGTCTTATGGAGTGATGAATCCAAATTTGAAAATGTTGGCTCAAATTGTCATCAATATGTATGGAGGAGGTCAAAAGAGAAGTACAACAGAGTGTCTACAGCCATCTGTAAAACACAATGGAGGCTCTGTCATGGTTTGGGGCTGCATTTCAGCCAGTGGTTTTGGGGGTCTGCATTCATAATTGATGGAAATATGAATGCAGAAAAACGATGTCAGATTTTGATCCACCATGTAGTACTACTGGAAAAGCCTCTGATTAGCAATGGCTAACTCCTTTTATTAAAACACAGGATAAAACCTTGGGATAACCACAAATTTGAAATTCAACAAACAAATCAATGTTGTGGTCAAGAGCAGTTTCATCCAGCTCAGAACAATTTCCAGACTAAAATCTTTTTTAAAATGATCAGCTCTGCAAGGGGTTGTGCATTCTTTTGTTACATCTAGTGCTGTAATGCACTCTATACAGGAGTTAGTCAATCATCTCGTTTTGCTCGTCTACAGTTAGTCCAAAATGCTGTGGCCAGATTACTGACTGGGACAAAAAAGAGAGATCACATTACTCCAGTGTTGGCAGCCTTGAACTGGCTCTCTGTGCATTACAGAATCCAGTATAAAGTGGCACTGTTTGTATTTGGTCTTGCACCTATGTATGTGGTAAATATGCTGTGTCCATACAGCCCGGGCCTCGACATTATTGAAGCAGTGTGGGATTATCTTGACAGAGAACAGAACAGAAGGCAGTAACATCCAAAGAAGAGCTTTGAATGTCCTTCTAGAAGCCTGGAGAACTATTCCTGAAGACTACTTAAAGAAATTACAAGTAAGCTGCCTACGAGAGTTTAGGCTGTGTTGAAGACTAAATACCAAATCTTGACTTTCAAGCTTGATATGATAGTACAAACTCTGTTTTTGCCTTTTATACTGTATTTTCATGTATGTTTGCACGTTTCAATAAATCGCTGCACCTATTTCCCATTTTCCTAACAAAATATAAAGAAATGAGGGGTGGCTCAAGACTTTTGCACAGAACTGTGTACATATTTTTTTTTTCCTGTTCTTATTTTTTCTTCTTTTTCCGTTTATAATGCATCCAGTGGTTTGGCCCCCCAGTACATCCCAGTACATCTCAGGTCATCAGGTGCAGATCTTTAGACTGATTCCAGAATCAGATCTAAGTGTGCTGAGGGTGCTTTCAGTTACTGTGGTCCTGTTCTTTGGAACAAGCTGCCCACTGACCTGAGGTCAATTACAGCTGTGTCTAGATTCAAAAAACAAACTTAAGGCCTTTTTATTCTCACAGGCTTATATTTATTTACTTTTATAGAGTTTACGTGTAATGAAATGTGCTCTATAAATAAAACTGCCATTGCCATTTTTTCCATAATTCCTTCTGGACCGTTGAACCTCTGATCCCTGACCAAAACCTTGATGAATACAAAATTTATGTAAATTTTTTATCTTGTATAACTTTCAGTGTAATATTTTCAACACTTGCTTAAGAGCTTAAATATTCCAGAAATAATTTAAGTTGGAATACAGTTTCTTTAAAAGAGAAAATGCACATTTAAACCCTAAAAGCTGTCTGTTACTTCTCTATAACCTGCATTTTATTCATTTTATTGTTTCTCTGCAATAACATACTTTCAAGTAGTTTTCTCTACAAAAAAAAGTTCTTTGATAGGGATTGATTGATTACAGCCATTCTATATCCCACTAGCTGTAATATCATAGATTCACGTTTGTGCATACCACCCCCTTTCATCAGGGGTCAAAGGTGAAAAACTCTGCACATACATCATCCTGCACGGTGAACGCTAAAACGTCCGACTGAAGCAAAAATGTTCATCAGGAAACAGCCTGATAAACAGGACATGTTTATCAGTGGAGAGGGGCTTTAATACAGTACATGTATTTGACACTAAGTTTGGCGCACTGATAGATTAATGGAATAAATCGGAGCACTAGTGCAGCACCCACGTGTTTGAGTGATGTTTAAATCACAGCTAAATCTTTTTATTTTTTCAAACATGCATTGCAAAATCTTCATCTCAATAAAATCGTTAGACTCACTGAGTCAGTCTCAGTAGACCAACTCCAAAATGTCACGTGAAGTTTGACTTTTCATGCTCTGGGTAAACCCCTGAAACTCCACACATCATATGCTGTAGATTTAAAAAAAAAAAAAAATTTCATCAACCTAAGTCTGTTAAGACAATAACTTTTCATGTGAAGACCCTACTCCAGAGTAGTGGTCTGCACAGAAGCGGGGGGGGGGGTGTCATGGGATTTACGTGTATTTAAGAGATGGGTGTGGTTGAATGCTTCAAGCCCGGATTTAAGGATCCTGCATGCTCACCGCGTGATCCGGGACCCTGTTTCTGAATGATTATATTCAGCGGAAAAAAAAAAACAAAAAAAAAAACCAGGAACCGTGTGGATACTGCAAGCGGTGAGGGCCGCCTCTCATTATTGTCAGCAAGAGGAAAACAAATCCACACACAAAATCTACTGATGGCTGGATTTCTCGCAGCCAAACGCATCTTTTTTGACCATTTCCTTTTGATGCACTTTACAGATTTTACTCAGTAATTCGTTGCCGACTTGGAGGCGGCTATCCTGATGAAGTATCGGCAGAGGGAGGAGGAAACCAAAGAGAGGAAGGAAACGAGGATAACGTCACGAAGACTCGGAGTAAAACGGACTGAATAGTGTTTAATGGACGATCCCTGATGCGGGCCGGGGAAAGAGCTGGGGCCAATTCCGTTTGTTTACTTAATATCAGACAAATATGTTTTTGTTAAGTTGCGGTGCGTGAAAAGTGGAAGCAATTCGGAGAGGAAACAGCAACACAGCAACAGCAGATTTCATCTTTTCCAGGAGCTCCGCTAAAGCAGAGAAATGGAAATGTGTGCAGCCCTCCTCCGGTTGCCTGTTTACTGAAGGATTTGGAAACAGCCTGATCGTGACACACGGAACTTTAAAAGTGGACCTCCTATGAACTTGATTTTTAATGAGTGAGAAAGACTTATAGTTAAATCCTCCGCAGGATTTTGGAGACGTTGCTTTCAGGTTTTTTTTTTTACAGCAGGAAAAAAAAAAAAGCAGGAAAATCATCGGGAGAATTAACAGGTAGCCACCCATTATCAAACGCTGTGACAGCAGATAGGTCAGCCTAGTGAGTGTGGCTGAGTGATGATGTGCGTATGGCATAATTTTGACCAAATAAAATGAGCTACGTCCGCATTTTAGGTGCTCGGTGTCTAAAATGAGATGTGGTCAAGGCCTTTATGTCTGTGCTGATCAATATGTGATGTAGCAGGGGGCCGTCTTTTTATTTGAATCTCTTAAATGCGGTAGACAGTGAAATAAAATCACTCTCAAGTGTATCCTCTGAAACTGGCTTGTGCCCGCTTTCTCCTTACTGCTGACTGTATTTCAGTGGCGAGCTCCTAGGCCATGCATGCACATCCTCTGCCATAAAACATTCACTCTGCCCAACATGCAGTGGTTGTAGGCTCTGCACTGTCTTCCAGTTGCAGATTTAGCCATGCCATGTTAGAGCAGTTACACATCAGATGTGCAACCAAAGGGGTGGGGCCAGTCACTCCTAGCATCTTTGCGTTTTTGTTATAACACATGCTCTCGGAGGTTGGTAAACTGCCAGAAATGCTGGGGACACCGAGGACCTGCCTTATTAACCTTTATAAAGAGCATGGCCTAGAAGCAAGGGTCGTCTTGCTGCTAGGCCATGCATCATCAGTGCGGGTGGAATCTGTGTGATATGCGTCTCACTCTCTTTACTCTTTACCCACTGACTTCAGCACAAATCTGCTTGTCCTCCAGTTGATACTCAGAAGCAGCAAAAACATGCATCTGGGCATCTGGCAGGACCCATCCTGGCCTGATATATGATCACCCCTCCCTCCCTCCCTCCTGCAGCATCTATTCTCCTGATTGGCTAAACGAGCAGCTGTGCCAGGAGACTGAGACCCACGATGCACCCCTTTTGGCTTCCATTAGTGCTGTGTGATCCATCTGGTCGCAGGTCCCTCCAGGGAACACTGGTCTACTGTAGCTAATTGCTGTTCCGTGCACAGTGTAGGCTACTGTATTCATGTTATCTGTGGGGTTTTATCTTGAATTTGAATAGCTTAACATATGCAAATATACAGGCCACCTGTTTGGGAGGATATTTGAATGTGCAACTGTTTTCCTATCAGGAACAGGAAATACTGCATGCTACTGAAAGCACGACACAGAGACGAACAGTTTCTGTGATCCCGGGATCCAGACTGTTTACCTGTGTAATTTTGGAAATTAGAGACTCCTCTGTTCTTGAACATGAAGTATTTAGTCAGTATTTAGACAGTCAGTGGCTCAAATGAAGGATGACTCTGTCCTGCATTAGTACAAAGTTGGACTGACTTGTATGAACATTGCTACCAGGCACCAGATAGTGAGCATTCACTCACTATCTGGTGCCTGGTAGCAATGCTGCCTGTTTGATAGCAGCTTAGTCATTGCAGATTATTCTCCTCAGTTAAACCAGGCTGGGTGGTTGTACAGCCATAAACAGATTACAAGTTGGGTTTTTTTTTCTCACTGTGGGTTCAGTAAACCTCAGAGATTAAAATTGGGATTTTATTTGATTATTTTATTTCCCCAAATGCAAATAGCATTCAATTATTGATGAAAGTACACCCCTGGATTACTAGGTTATGAAAGCATAAAAATATGATAATCCCAATAGGACTTAATATGCACTGATATTCATTTCATTTAGATTTGATAATGGAGTGTGATATTTAAAGTTTTGCCTCATCCAGCAGGTGACAGCTTGGACAGTTTCAAAATGAGTGAGCTGGAGCAGCTTCGTCAGGAGGCCGAGCAACTTCGGAACCAAATACGAGTGAGTGATGTGTATCTGTTGTGAAAATTTTTATTGTTGGCATACAATACTGGAATTTTTCTTTTTACCAGTGGTGTCCTGTTTTTTTTTTTTCTTCCCTGTGATTTCATAACCATTAGGATGCCAGGAAAGCATGTGGAGATTCAACCCTGACACAGGTGAGCGTAACTGAATGTGTTAGATATATGTCAGTCACCTGGGGATAGGTGCATCTGGCATCAATATGGACATATTAATATATACTTATTAACATGATATTTAGCTCAGCAGAGAAAATAGACAGTTCTCTAACTGAGAAAGAATAAGAGCTACTTATTTTTTATTATTTTTGAACATGTCAACTCCACGTATAAGACAAAAAATCAATCCCTGCTACTCTCAGCATGTCTCCAAATTTCAGCTGCACAGAGAAGTGACCTTCTCTTTTTTGCAGCACGATTTAGAAATAATAGATGATGGCCATTTGTTGAACCAGCAGTAGTATAAATCATCAATAATTTCTGAATTTATTTTTAAACATGCATTATTCATATTGTCATATTTGACATGAGATATTTGCCATTTCTGCACCATTTTTGTCTTCAGTGTCTGATAGCTGCTGTATTGTTCCTTTTTAAAGAAACTTCTCTGCCAAACCTTTTATCACACACCCAGTTAACAATCAAAAGGGTGAATTTAATCATGCTGTAGCCCTGTTTTCTCTTTACTAACTTAGATCACTGCCGGTCTGGATCCTGTGGGACGGATTCAGATGCGTACAAGACGCACCCTCCGTGGCCACCTGGCCAAGATCTATGCCATGCACTGGGGTTCAGACTCTAGGTGAGTCTATACTATCTCTAATGCCTTTGATTGTTTCTTAGTTTAATGTTGCTTTGTATCACTAAACTATAGATTAAAGTTCCACCTGAAGTGGCTGGGTAGAATTGGCCACCAAAGCCACTTCAGGTGGATGAGTTGGCCAATTCCCATCCATATTAGCCAAGATGGATGGAAAACTCAGACAGAAAAAAAAACGTTTGGCCTAAATTTGGGCCACATCTGCATTTTTCAATGCATTTAGCCTTTACTGATAGAGTTGACTCAGTTTGAGTCTTGCTACCTCAATTTAGCCACAGAACCATGTTATATGGGCCACATCTGGCCCACAGAAAATTTGCAAGTGCTGTAACTGGGCTTTAGATACCAGATTATGCCCACATGTGTGCATCCTGGGAATTCATTTCAGTTCATTGGCTGTATGATGGAGCTATTAGACTACTGCATTCCCCATTTTTCCAAAGGAGAAAAGTCCCATGAAAAATTATTCTTAACTGTAATACAATGAAAATATACTGGACTCTTTCTCCAGTGCCATCAATAAATGACTCAACAAATGCCTCGACAGCCATTGAATGCATTGTAATGACACATGGGACAGACATACCTGTTCAGGATGAACTGCAGCACATTTGACGATGATGTAATGTTTTATTTTCTGCCTGCACATGTCAATTGCCAGTGCTAATTAGTAAATGTTGAGTGAACATGCATTACCTCACTGTTGTCAAAGTGAGCTTGTTAGCAGGCTCACATTAGCATTTAGCTCAAAGCACCACTGTACCAAAGCGCAAGCATGAACATTTCTGGCTGAGACACTACTAAAACAACTGATCTTCACCTTGAACTCACAGAGTCATCTCAGGCTTCAGGTTTTTGACAAAGGCAAAGCATGTTCCAACAGGTTTGGAGCACAGCATGATAACAGGAGTTCAGAACAACAGACTCAAATCCCAAATAAAAGAGAACCTGTATTTTTTTTAAAGTTTCAGAATTTATTTATTTTTTCCTTTTTGTGTCTGCAGGCTTTTGGTTAGTGCCTCTCAAGATGGAAAACTCATCGTCTGGGACAGCTACACCACTAACAAGGTAAAATCAGCAAAAACGAAAAACAAAAAAGACCTTATGTCTCCAGATGGAAGACTTGTCTGAACTTGAAGTGAAAGTGGACTAAAGTCTTCTTCTTCTCCATCATAGCTTCTTTCTCACTGTTACCATGACTTATTGTAAGATGTGCAGTGGCATTGTCAGTGGTTTCACAGTGTTAATACCTGCCCATTTTATGCTCTTGCTAACAGTTTGCATTTATTTTCATCCTGCTGTTTTAAATTACCTCTCCTTTCTTAGATACACGCCATCCCCCTGCGCTCCTCCTGGGTAATGACCTGTGCGTACGCCCCCTCTGGGAACTATGTGGCCTGCGGAGGCCTCGACAACATTTGCTCCATCTACTGCTTGAAGACACGTGAGGGCAACGTCAGGGTCAGCAGGGAACTACCTGGCCATACAGGTGAGAGAACATGGCGCTCTCAGCTAACTGTTTGTGTTAAACTCTCCTCATGAGTAAAACTGATGAGACGTTTCAGACGAGTGTACGCCCCCGTGGGAAAGCTCCACTCCCAAACCTCTAAACAATGAAGACTTCATTTACATGGTTAATTAATTGCAGTCTTAATGAGCTGAGATATTAACTCCTGTCTATGCGACTCTGATTTGTGACACTGTAGCTTCTGTATGTTATTACATTAACACAATTTATACTTTGTTTTCATTTGGTAGTGCCACGACAAGAAGTAGCAGAACACGTATTTAGTACTAGTAGAGTTTTTGATTTCTGTTAAACAAAATCAAAACATGAACACTTGATTTACAGTTCTGTACAAAGTCTTTAGCCACCCCTCATTTCTTTATATTCTGCTAGAAATATGGGAAATAGATGCAGTGATGTATTTGAAATGTACAAACATGCATGGAAATACAGTATATAAGGCAAAAAGAGAGTTTGTATGATTCTAATGAGCTTGAAAGTCAATGTGTGGTATGACCACCTGAACTCTCTTAGGCAGCTTTCTTGTAATTTCTTTACGTAGTCTTCAGGAATAGTTCTCCAGGCTTCTTGAGGGACATTCAAAGCTCTTCTTTGGATGTTGGCTGCCTTTTGTTCTGTTCTCCATCAAGATGATCCCACATTGCTTCAATAATGTTGAGGCCTGGGCTGTATGGACACAGCATGGGCTCTGGGGAGGCCAATCCAAGAATGATAGTGTTCTATTGTGTGTTTTTCTATCCAAGTATGCTTTTACTTCACTGGCTGTGTGTTTGGGATCATTGTCATGCTAAAAAATGAAGCCGTTGCCAATCAGATACTTTCCAGATGGTGTTGCACGGTGGATCAAAATCTAATGGTACTTTTCTGCATTCATAATTCCATCAACTTTTACAAGATCCCCCAAACCATGACAGAGGCGCCACTGTGTTTTACAGATAGCTGTAGACACTCACTGTTGTACCTCTCTCCTCACCTGCTCTGTACATATTAATGATGATTTGAACCAAATATTTCAGATTTGGATTCATCACTCCATAAGATCTGTTGCCACTGATTTTCAGTCCAGTTCTTGAGTAATTTCGCATACCTCAGCCTTTTCTCCCTGTTTCCCTTCTTTAAAAATGGCTTCTTGACAGTCACTCTTCCACTGAGACCATTTCTGATGAGGCTTCAGTGACCAGTAGATGGATCCACTGGATGTTCAGATGCATCTCTCAGGTCCTCTGTCAGGTCTTTGCCGGATTTTTTCCTATTTCTTTAGAACATGACTTTCAGATACTGTTCATTTGCTTTAGGCCTGCCACTTCTTCTTTTCTCCTCCACTTGTCCAGTTCCCTCAGATTTTTTTAAGGACACACTTCACACGATGCTGAGATATGCCAAGTTTTCTAATAGCTCTTTGGAATCACTTCGTTGGTACAAATATCCTTTTTTATATCTGTCAAACTGTGTTATTTTTGACATTTTTCATAGATTCATAGAAACTGGAACAAATTATACGTTTTTGCAATAGGCTGCTAGTGACAAAGTGCCTAAAGAATTTAGAATTTCAAATTGGTTCTTTGCTAAGTTGTCTGTAGACACAACACTGGTTCATCCCTTGGGTTAGGTGCCTTTTTATGCTTGATTAATTAATAGGTCAGTTTTAAGTGGCTTAACAAACCAAAAAACACTCCTCTGAAAATGGTCAGGTACAAGGACTGGACTGAAAATGAGTGAAAAAGCAGCCAATGTCCAAAGAAAAACTTTGAAAGACCGTCAGAAAGCCTGGAGAACTATTCCTCAAAACCACTTTGAAAAATTACAAGAAAGTCTGTCTGGAAGCAAAATATAAAGGCATGAGGGAAGACTTAAGACTTTTGCACAGTGCTGTATAATCTTTGCAAAGCATCCCCTAAAGTGTCACATACTTAATATCAAGATTTCTCAGATATCACAGGGAATTTTCCACTGTGTATAGTATGCTTATCCCTTATTTACTAAAATTCATATGAGAGAATCTGTCCTTCCTGGTTTTTCATACACACAGCCAGCTCTACTTTATTAATTGCAGTCTTAATCAGTGGTTTTTCACTACTTCAGTAAAAAGTGATCATATGAAAGTAAAGAATGTTATTTATTGGTTCACAGAGCTTGAATAATGAAAATATTATGGTGATTAGAGCCCAATGATGCAACACAGCAGAGTAGTGTTCTGAAAAGTGGCAGGAAATAGGACAGGATCCCTGGACTCTACATGTTGTTGGCAATGGAGCAGAGGGCAGATGGAGAGTTAAATGAGACTTTCAACATTCAGGATGAAGTGGAGATGGGGAGGATGTCTGTTACACAAATGAAAGCTTGAAAGGCAGAATGACTGAGTAGGAGTGAGTTTTAACTCCATATTTTTACTACTACTAGAGCAGCTTTGCATAATTCACAGTTCAAAATAAACCTCATTTATCTTATATTGGGACTGCTCAGTTCATCCTCTGTCTGAAACCAGGCATTTTAGCACCCTTCCTCCTTCCTTTAAGCCAACTTTCTTCTGATTGGCTGCCTCTCACAAACAGAAGGTTTGAAGAGCAGGTAGATGGGGCTGCAGTGCTTAAAGCCAGAACTTTCTCACTCCTCTTTGACATCATACAGAAGCCAAGAATAGAAAGTGTGAAACAGGGCAGTGAGATTTCTTGTACATATGCTAATCTCATTATTTGAAAGTCTGGCCATCTTTAAAATGAGAATCCATAATTCTAACTTTATATGTATATCACAAAGGAAAGGATGATGAGCTTAATAGGTCACATTTAAAGAATGGGCAATAGAGACTGATTGGCTTGGAGAAGCCAGGTAAGAAGATTATCAGGATCAGCCTGATGATGATGGAATTGAGGACGAGGAGAGTTTGACAGTGTGGGAAATCAGAAGTAATGAAAAGAATACAACAGCAGCAATAGCCCAGACACCCAGGCAAACAGGCAAACATGAAAACACAGATCTGTCCTGTTGAACCTATGCAAAAGCTTATTTTTATTGCAGTCGTGGATTATTATGACCACAGATGCAGGATGCAAACCTGTCACGTGCCCACCTACCTTCTCGTGGAAAGACTACACTCTGACGTGCCTTTCATAAGTACACCCAGCTAGCTCACACACTAACAAAAAGCATTTATAGCATACATTACTTTAAACTTATGTTATTTTGACCCATTTAATTACTGCTAGTCTGTTACATCCTATACATAGATATACATACATCCATAGAGTAATATAAATATATATATAAAAATAAATGTCAAACATACTGTTTAATCTTAAAAAAAACCAAAAACTCCTACATGAATGCCAATTTTCTTTAGGCATTCGTTCAAGAAAAATCATTCCAGACGGTTCTGATTCAATCGCATAAGTGACAAGCTGTTCAGGTACCTCAGTGTTATAGTTAGTTCTTTCTAATTTACAAAACCACAGTTCTCCTTGGGAGTCACCGACAGGAAGTTAACTGCAAGCACCTTTTTCCTTCACAGGAGATGCCAGAGAGTGCAGCCAACTTCCCTCTGTGACCGGTGTGGTAGTGCTAGCACTGCCACTCCACCTCTGGTAGTCTTGAGAGCTTGAAAAGAAGGCAACTGGACTTCTTTAGGTTTTTCAAGATATTTCGCCTCTCATCCAAGAGGCTTCTTTTTTTGTAGTGAAACCAAACAGCCGCTCCACAAACGCATGGCACAACATAGGAGAGTGACCTCAACAGGACAAGACTCAGCTGTACACCTGCATTTAAAGGAGAAAGGACACTCTTTCAAGGATGCCAATGTTCACATTTGGACAGAGATTGACCAGTGACCACTGTGAATGACAGTCGTTGAATAGAGGTGGTGGCTCATGACACCAGCTATTAGCCACCTACAATGCAGTCCTGAGATCCCTTCCCAGGCGTTTCAACCCCCATTGACACCTTGCTTAAGGTGACCTCAGCAGCTCACATGATGGTGGGGTGGGTCAATGTCTCACAGAGGTTTCACCTGTTGCTCTAGTGACGGGAATGACCCACGCCTTTTTTCACACCTTGGCTCATGTGACGAGTCACATGAACTGAAGAAGATGAGAGATGAAATGTCTTCAAAAACCTAAAGAAGTCCAGCTGCCTTCTTTTCAAGCTCTCAAGACCACCATGACCTGGATGACTGAGAACCTACACAGACATATCCAGCTCTGACACTTTCTGCGTAGTGTGGCTTACTCCCAGTGACTGTCTACGTCTTCTCTGTGTTGACCACCAGCATAACAATTGACATTTGAAATACAGCCCACATCATTATGACATTTGGTTTAATCGACTATTATCGACTAACATTCAAATAACTTTATAATCATACCACATTATCAAAATCCCTTCACTACAATATTTTAAAAACAATAATGATGTGGTAATCCATCTGTGATTGCAGTTTCAAAGAAATGTAAAAAAAATAATCATATTTATTAATACGATCCTGAAAAGATGCTTGAAAGAGAAGGCTTTAAAGGAGAGCACCCTCCATAGTAATCATGTAAGGACAACATATAAAATATCATGTGTAGAAGCTAAATGAACAAGTTTTAAGTAGTTTTAGTCAAGCAGAGAATTATATAACTCTATATGTACATTCAGAGTAAATTTATAGTCATATTTACTTCTTACACTTTATATATTACAGTAGTAATGTCCCTCTTTCGCCTAAGACTTCTTTAATATGCAAGTGTCATTGACATCATCCACATGTCTGTGCTTTCCGTTGTCTCAGGTTACCTGTCATGTTGCCGTTTCATTGATGACAATCAAATCATCACGAGCTCAGGAGACACCACATGGTGAGTCACATATCAGAACACGCATGTGCAGCCTCAGCACCGTTTTCCCGCACTGATTGGTGACTAACCCTGTGCTTTTTGCCCCAGTGCACTGTGGGATATTGAGACGAGTCAGCAGACCACAGTTTTCTCGGGCCACAGCGGTGATGTCATGAGTCTGTCCCTTTCGCCCGACCAGCGCACCTTCGTGTCGGGAGCCTGTGACGCTTCAGTCAAACTGTGGGACATCAGGGACAGCATGTGCCGGCAGACCTTCATAGGCCACGAGTCGGACATCAACGCTGTCTGTGTGAGTGTCCTCAGGGAACGGGTGCCCTTGTAGCCCAACTGCTTTTTTTATACCTACTTCTTAAAATCAGAGATCATATATCTTACAAGTGAAATTTAGTTCTCTTGTTTTGTAGGACTGCTCTGGCCGTGGAGTTTCATAAACCTGCATTACAATATGATTGATGTGCACAGGCACAGGAGATCTAATGAAAGATGAAAGACGCTTTCAAGTTGCATTGTGGGAAATGTTGTCTTACAGGCCCGCTCAAAAGCAGCATATTCAAATTTAGCTTGACACCAGAGTTTTAAAAGACAACAGGGGTTTTATTGCATATACTACATCCAAAATTACAATCTAGGGTTAATCAGCAGCTTAATCATCCCTCCCACACCTTTACCCAACTTGGTAATCAAACTCATCCACCATGCACACATTTGAAGGCCAGCAGGAACATAACATGTAGGTTTTTGTAGTTTGAATCACATTGTGGACTAAAAAAACTGGATGGTATAGGTATGCTTGAGACACCACTTTAGATGTTTATTCTTGGACACATCGTGAGGTTCTGAATACCTGGCACTGTTATAAGCTCAACTGTGGCCTTAAGTGCCACTCTGTTGCTCCTGTGTACTGTCTAATATGTCATCAACAGCAGCTCCAGGATTTGTCTTGGTGATGTCACACACTGTCTCTGGTCTCTAGCTTTGGGAGGGATTTAAATGGGGAGCGCACTACAGGATTAACAAGATTGTCAATTAACACCACATCTGAACATCCTGATTATTTCAGGAGACAATCTCCAGGTGGGAGTCATTGCTGATGCACTACACAGGACATCTGACAGTGTGGCAGGTGTACAGATTCAGTATTAAAGCACAGTGATCATCTCTGAGATTGATCACATTCAGTTTTCTGTCTTATTAAGGGATGTAGGAAAGTCAGGAACTCTCTAAAGCTGCTCTTATTAAGATCATCTTGTTGTAGCTATATATTTTTTCTTTAAAGAGTCATCCCCACTTTGTGCTTCTCATCCATTCTCCTCAGTTCTTTCCCAATGGCAGCGCCTTCGCCACAGGCTCTGACGACGCCACCTGCAGGCTGTTTGACCTCCGTGCAGACCAGGAGCTAGGCCTCTACTGCCATGACAACATCATCTGTGGCATCACCTCTGTGGCTTTCTCACGCTCTGGCCGCTTGCTGCTGGCTGGTTACGATGACTTTAACTGCAACATATGGGACGCCATGAAGGGAGACAGAGCAGGTGGGTGGAACAAGTGAGAGAGCAGAGAAATAAGAAGGTTTATCTTAAAGCTAATGTATAGAGGAAGTTGATTATCTATTTCCATCAAAGGTGCTTTTTTAGTATTATTTCTTTTGTTTTTTTGACACCAACATGAAAGCTTAGTTTAATGATTAATTTTTGCACTGCAGATAGATGATTTTATGTAGGTGTGCGGTTGCCTGATGCCTGGAGCCAACAAATAGATTTACACAATGATTTAAATTACAAAAATAACTAATAAGAGAGAGTAATTTCTCTTTTATAAACTTTTGTACAGTTCTGGTTAGAGTCCCTCTCCACTGGACTCCTATCTGAGCTTCAGCTATAAGATTTCAGTCAAAAACAAAGAAAACACAATCTGAATAAAAAGAAATATAGTGAAACTAAAATTTTAAAAGGACATAATGATGAATTTTAGCATGAAACCTAGAGTGTTATTTACTTTTTTTTGTAAAGCATCATCTTTATCTGATGGCCAGTAAACTGAGTTGTAAAAATTTTTTTTTTTTTTTTGAGGAAATTGAGCTACATGCCATTACTTAATTTAGTGTGTGTGTGGATACAATCAGTTTTAATTCTCATTTTTCTCTTTTGCCAGGTCAGTAATTAAAGTATTTTTATACTTTAATAATTTCATGTACACTACTAATCACAAGTTTTAGAACACTTTTTAATAAAATAAAAGAAGCTCAAATACAGTGAATAACCTTAAATAGTTTAAAAGTAAGTGGTATTTATTGGTCTTTTTCACAATTCGGAAATTGGTGAACTTCCAGCTTAAGCTAAGCTTTGAAAGCCTTTTTATCTGTGCAAAGTATTGGAAAAAAACTGTTACTACAAACTCTGATGCATTATTAGGACAGTACTGTACTGCAAGAAGTTTAATTATATACTGCAGACAGGCTGGTGGGTCAGTTGTGCATCCTACTGCAAAAGCACAACTGAAAACATTGGGGGATAAAAAAAACAACAGTAATTTCAAATGATGGAAGAGCAGCGCAGTCTGCTTTAAGCACTATAAAACTGAACTATTGAGTCAAAGCAAAGTAACATTCAACACACACAGTAGTGGTAACTTTCCAAACAGTGATTAGTTTCCATTGTAGAAAGAACATCCTGAGTCCGACTGGCTGCTGATTACATCAAAAAATCTTTATTTTTTTTATGCTATGCACAGTTAAGTTATGAGGACATACTAAAACAGTAGCATCGATCTTAAGTTAAAGCTATTGCACTCACTGTGGGATATTTTTTTTAAGAAGTTTAAGAGCATGACATTGACAGTAACAAGTTGCCTTTTGTTTTTCTTCGTCCCTCCTGCAGGGGTCCTGGCAGGCCATGATAATCGTGTGAGCTGTCTGGGCGTGACGGATGACGGCATGGCGGTGTGCACCGGGTCCTGGGACAGCTTCCTCAAGATCTGGAACTGAGCCGTGCATATAAACAGCAAGCCAACACACACGTCCAACAGACACCGCTCTTATCTTGGGACACAGTTTGCACCCTGTACTCTCACTGTATGTAAGATTCCACAGAGAAACCGCAACATTATACTGTACATAATATATATGACTTAGATATGAGTTTACACACACACACACACACACACACACACACACACACACACACTGTATGCAGGACAAGATAAAAGACCTGAACACATGCCCACACTACCTACAGCTGATTAAAGTGCACAGCAGCAAGGCCACAGTACAACACACACATGCACATAACAGGTCAATATCAACATGTGACCATACGCAGTTGAATATTCAGCTGTTCAACTAAAAACAATGATACCATCATCACCATCTGACACACTCATTCACACACACAGTTATAATGGGAAATGTTGCTCCTCGTGTTAAGCAGGGGCACGAACGTTATTGGACAATGCTGTCTTTGTTTACAACAAAGTCCAAAATACACTTCAGACAAATTTGTTTTTGCTATTTTTGTCTCTGTAACATACATATCTCAGCAGTGGTACTGTGAAGACGTAACCACCTGAGTCCATTAACAGAAAGAAAGGAAAAAAAAAAAATTTGATTCCAGCGAAAATATTAACTCTAAATTTCATCTGTTTCAAAATGTCATGCAGTCACTGTTTTTACCCTGACATCATTCTAAGTTTTTTCTTTTATTTTACACACTTATTTTATTCATGTTCTCCCTGTGTGCCTCAAATACACTTATTGACAGAAGATATTGAGACAGTTAAATTAATCCAAAACAACCTGAGATTAAGAGAAGGTGAGACGTAAAAGCATTACAAGACACGTCTTATTGAGTAGGAGCCAATAATCATACTTTGACTTTGTCACTGTATTATCTGGACATTATTATAATTGTACATAATATTAATAAATAACTTCCTCTCCTGCCATTTACTGTGTTTTTTTTTTTTTGGGGGGGGGTTAAAGTTCTGTTTGTAAAACAGTGGAGTATTTTATTCATAAGCTTGGAAAATAGTTTCTGAATGGTCAACTTTCATTTCAGCACAAAAGATCTCTTCACCTTTGTGAAGATTTTTTTTTTTTTCCAAATATACACGTGTTATTGGAATATACACTCACCTGCCACTTTATTAGATGCAATAGGTAACACAAATATCTAATCAGCCAATCACACGGCAGCAACTTGCATTTAGGCATGTAGACAAGACGACCTGCTGATGTTCAAACCGAGCATCAGAATGAGGAAGAAGGATGATTTAAGTGACTTTGAACGTGGCCTGGTTGTTGGTGCCAGACGAGCTGGTCTGACTAGTTCAGAAGCTGCTGATCTCTTGGAATTTTCCCATACATTTATTTCTAGGGTTTACAGAGAATAAAAAGAGAAAATATCCAGTGAGCAGCAGTTCTCTGGGTGAAAATGCCTTGTTGTCAGACTGCTTTGAGCTGATAGGAAGGCAACAGTAACTCAAATAACTACTCGTTACTACAAAGGTATGCAAAACAGTATCTCTCATGCACAACATGTTGAACCTTGAAGCAGATGGGCTACAGCAGCAGAAGACCACACCGGGTGTCACTCCCGTCAGCTACACACGTGGACAAAATTGTTGGTACCCTTCGGTCAATGAAAGAAAAACTCACAATGGTCACAGAAATAACTTTAATCTGACAAAAGTAATAATAAATAAAAATTCTATGAATGTTAACCAATGAAAGTCAGACATTGCTTTTCAACCATGCTTCAACGGAATTATTTAAAAAAATAAACTCATGGAACAGGCCTAGACAAAAATGATGGTACCCCTAGAAAAGACTGAAAATAATGTGACCAAAGGGACATGTTAATTCAAGGTGTGTCCACTAATTAGCATCACAGGTGTCTACAATCTTGTAATCAGTCAGTGGGCCTATATATAGGGCTCCAGGTAGTCACTGTGTTGTTTGGTGACATGGTGTGTACCACAC
>VUQS01034135.1:0-17686 GCA_015108495.1 Heterochromis multidens
ATCTTCAGATTTTAATTTATTAAAAATTCATTTTTCTATGTTTTTTTTTCTCATTTCACTTCACCAACGTAGCCTAGTTTGTGCAGATCCATCACATGAAATGTCATTGCGAAACATGTTGATTCCAGATTGTGAGGCAAAAAAACCTGACGAATGCCAAGGGGGATGAATACTTTCGCAAGGCACTGTAGGTGTGAATGGTTGTCTGTCTCTTTGTGTTAGCCCTGTTACAGACTGGCGACCTGTCCAGGTTGTGCCCCGCCTTTCTCCCTATGGCAGGTGAATTGGACAAGTAGAACAAAATGTATGGATAGCATCAGTGTTGCTGTGCTTGAGCATTACTGTCACCCTTTGCCACTCATCCTCTTTTTTATGCAAATACACACTCTTAAAAAGCACTTTTGCAGAGCACAGTGATGTTGAAGATTTTACAGGTAAGATTTTTGTGGCTTAAATAGGGCAGTTTATGGAAGCACTGACACACTGTCCTCTCACGTGCCTTGTATTTGTTATTTACTTAACAGGTGTTCTCATGAATAAGGTATCGCTGAGGAAGCATTGGAGTTCCATGCTCTTGCACGGACAGTGGCCACACTCCATGAATGCTGTGCTCGAATCCAACTGAATTCGGGGCGCACCTGTTCAAATGGGCCAGAGCATGGTTCGCCTAACTCCGCCACAGCACACAGCGATCACATTAGTCAAACAAACTTCTTTTGTCAGGGCATATTTAGGAAGTTCAGAATTGGTATTACAATACAAACACTTGGTTCACAGCTATGTAGATATGTAAGTCTTGATGAAAACATTATATGTACCAAACTCGTGTATTAAAGGCAACTTAAAATTTAGTTTTGTTTTACTTTAATAACCTTGTTATTGCACACATGCCTTTTCTGACTAAAAATAATTTGGCTGTATTTGAGAACGATAGATTACCTTTTGGACACATTGATAGAGTAAACCGATACAGTTAATAAACTCTCCCTTTTTGGCATAGTGTGCTTTGATGGCATTGAAATAACCCTTTTAACCCTTATAGTGAATGTGTGGGAATGAACTGTTTGGATTTTGTGAATCACAACCTTCTTTAATCAGACTGTTCTTCTGGGATGACTAAAGCAATACAAAATTAATTGAAATTCCTTTCTGAAACACAATTGCTCATTGTGTGCCAAACTACCACAGTAATATACCTCAAGTAATATTCTAAACTGCAAACTATCATGGTTATAGTAAAAAAAAAAAAACTATCAGTCCAGATGTCCTCAGCATGAGCAGCCTGATCAGTTATGATACACCATAATTACAGAGTTAATGTGCTACACCATGGGCAGGGCTACAGCTACAGCTGAGTGACATCTGCTCTGGCTTCACCAGTGTTAATTATAGCGGACATCACAGCATATCAGACCTAGCCACTGTCAAACATAATTAGAGTGGAGGAAGGCAAGAGAAAAGGGGAGGCCGATCAGGATTATAGAGGGAAGGAAAGCAAAATCAAGGCAAAAAATAGAATTAGGGTGTAAAGAAAGGGCAAAAAGGACTGATAAGATTAACACGAAGCCAGTTTTCCACTTCAGTACAAATCCAGTGTGAAATCCACTAGGCAAACACATCCATGTTCTGTTTCATCCAGTAGATGGACAAAATCAAAGTTAGGAATCAGATGAAGGAGAGTTTATTTCCCACAGGATGTTTCCTCCAACTTCACTGATCCCACATCCTATCCTGTCTTAGCTTACCAAGTCAGGCAACATAAACCTTTCAAGTGCACTCCAGAACAAAACATTTCCCTCTAATGGGGTTACTGCTGCAAATGATGATGAACTAATCTGAACAACAACACAACACACTTTATAAAACTTTAAAGTAGCTAATGCTGATAGAGATTTTAACTTAAAGCTTGTGTTTTAGTTTAAGACAACACCAAAGTGTAGACCAGACAGATGGATATGATTTTGTTAAGGGTATAAATATTATCAAAGGATAAAGCAATAAACCTAGACTTTATTCCACAATGGCCTCTACATGAGGTATATGGACATAGTTAAACATGCGTAAAATAAAAGAAAAGACTCAATCACAAAATGTAATCAAATAAAGCACTCTCATCATTACTAAATTAAGCATCAAGTGTTGATTTCTGTTCAAAAGAGGACTCAAACACAGCTCACAGAAGCTGGAACAAAAATACAAGAAGGTAAATTAAACAAAAGGTTCAAAAACTAAACAGAGCACAAACAGAGAAGACTGAAACAGAAGCAGATCACGGGCGAGAAACCCAGGCAGAGAATACAGATGATCTGACAACAAGCGGGTGAGAGAAGACTATAAATACACAGAAACTAATTGGGAAACAGGACATAGGGGAAACCAATGAGGTTTGGTCTGACACTCAACAAGGCAAAAACACAGACAAACGAAGGAAGAAAGAACACTGGACACACAAAGTAAACAACTTAACAAAAAAAGAATCACTAAAAAACATGACTAAATAAAGGAAGACACAGACGGATCTTAAAAGATACCAGGTCACATGATCCAGGATTTACCGATCCTGGTTACACTAATTTGTTCCATTCTTTGACGGCACAAGAATGTTTGATTAGAACAGCTGGATTCACTCATTCTGTGATAATTGCACACTTTCATAGTCACCGACCAGGGGATATATTGATACTGGAAACCATGATTAGCAACTCTACGACTGGAAGAACGACAAATGCAAAGGTGCAA
Organism: Heterochromis multidens; assembly: GCA_015108495.1. Classification (NCBI taxonomy): domain Eukaryota; kingdom Metazoa; phylum Chordata; class Actinopteri; order Cichliformes; family Cichlidae; genus Heterochromis; species Heterochromis multidens. The sequence goes on from VUQS01034135.1 coordinate 2,740, forward strand.
CGTTTCCCTCCAGTGGAGCAAAAGCTTCTTTTGGAGGGCTGTGAGGAATTAACCGAGACTATCTGAACTACAGATGATATATAAGCAGCAAAACAAGAAAACAGGGGTTGCAAAAAATATTTCAAAAATGATACTCATTTTATTTTTATATGCTTCTCTACAACAGCACAGCAACTATATACTCACCAGCCACTTAAGCAGGTGCATTTTGCTAGTACTGGATTGGACTCCCTTTTGTCTTTATAGCTGCCCTTATTCTCCATGGCACAGATTCAACAAGGTGGTGGAAACATTCCTCAGAGATTTTGGGCCAGTGAACTTATTGTCATGTTCAAGAAACCAGTTTGAGGATATTTGAGCTTTGTGGTATGGTGCGTTATCCTGCTGGAAGCAGCCATCAGAAAATGGGTACACTGTGGTCATAAAAGTGGTTAGCAACAATACTCAGGTAGGCTGTGGCATTTAAAAGGGTTCCAAAGTGTGATGAGAAAATATTCCCCACACCATTAAACCATCAGTGGCCTGAACCATTGATATGAAGCAGGACAGTTTCATCCTTTTATGTTGTTTGCGCCAAATTCTGACCCAACGACCCTAATGTCGCAGCAGAAATTGAGACTCATCAGACCAAGAAACTTTTTTCCAATCTTCTGCTGTCCAATTTGGATGCCAAGAGTGCTGTAGAGTTGTGTCTGCACCGCAAAACAATACAACTGACTTATTCACTGCAGTCTCAGTTTCCTGTTCTTAGCAGGAGTGGCACCCAGTGTGGTCTTCTGCAGCTGTATCCTATCTGCTTCAAAGTCTGATGTGTCTTCTGCATACTTTCGTTGTAACAAGAGGTTATTTGAAGTACTGTTGCCTTCCTAGGAGCTCAGGCGGTCTGGCTATTCTCCTCTGACCTCTGGCATCAATAAGGCATTTTCGCCCAGAGAACTGCTGCTTGATATTTTTTTTCTTTTTCAGACCACTCTCTATAAACCCTAGAGATGATTGTGTGGAAAAATCCCAGTAGAGCGGCAGTTTCTGGAATTCTCAGACCAGCCAGTCTGGCACCAACAACCATGCCACGATCAAAGTCACTTAAATCACCTTTCTTTCCCATTCTGATGCTCAATGTGAACTTCAACAGGTTGTCTTGAACATGTCTACAAGCCTAAATGTACTGAGTTGCTGCCATGTGATTGGTTGATTAGATATTGTGTCAATGGGCAGTTGAACATTTGTACCTGATAAGGTGTGATGAAGTATATTACAATTTGTAATATATCCTGACCTACAGTGTAATAGTCAGCCAGAAAAATCTAAGTGAAGGACATTATCAAACCGAAAGATACAGGTATATGAGTCAGAGTAAAATCAACGAATAAGATCAACGAGTAAGATCAAAGTAGGAAAATTAAATTCTAAAGCAGAAATCAGTGAAAAAAACAAATGTTTTTAGTTAACTGTCATGATCTTCATGTGTCCACTGCAGTGAAGATCTTCTCATTTATATAGTCTTATCATTTATTTCTCAGTATTTTGATCAAGTACCAGCATACAAAGAGCCTGAGAGTAAAAAAAGTAAAACACAAAAATATTTTTCAAACAGAACACTTCATTTTCTCTATCTCTTTTAAAGTAAATAGGTAGAGAGCAGAAAAAAACCTGGGGGAGGACCAGCTGGGCCCGGCTTGACCCCCGCTCAAGAGCTGGCTATCATCAATCAAATTCAGATGTTACAGAGAGGGGCTCTTCCTCTAAGGACTGGCAGGATGCAGCATTGCTGACTTCAATTTGGTAAAGTAACCTCATTGGACATTGCTACTGCAGTGTACTATCTCCATTTCCTTTATGTCACATTTATTTTTTAATATGGTGTGCATTATTATATATATATATATTCCCCTCCAGACTGAAGTGATAGTGCTCTAAAAGTATGGATTCAGTGTACATTAAAGGACCAAGCTGATTGGCCAATGTTCTCTTTACTTAAATTTTTATTTCTCTTATTATTATTATCAGTGCAATAATCGCACCTAGTTCCTCCCGTTGGAATGGATTAGGGATGGTTAAGTTTCACTCCATCATCTACTCAGTGAACTTGCCCCTGAGTCAGTTTGACCTTACGGATATGTTGCTGCGACAACAAATCCGACAGCTGCTTTTAAGAACCAAGAAATCCAGGCTCAAGCCAAATGGTCACCAATTTAATCCAGCTAAAACGTTAATCCATGTATGGAGATCTGACCCAGAGAAAGACAGGAGACATGGGACAACACAAGGGAGGTGAAACAAGAGCTTCATCAAAATGCAGAATGTCTCCTTGTCCCCATCACAATGGCAGAGTTTTACTCCCTAATCTCACATAATCTGATTTATAAATTAGAGAGTAACACCCTTAAATCAGATAAATGAGTCATTACACTCTAATGCTATTAAGTCTGTTTAAAAATCCTGAACTGCAATTCTGCCAAATTGGATGTAATAGAAATGAAGCACAAAAGTGCTACATCCAGCTTAAACATATTATTAATAGGCTTTCTCTCTGTTTTAGCAATTTGTAGAGCGTTTTATTTCAAAGATAAGCACTGTCCACTAAAAACATGATGGTAAATGTTGGTTTGTCAGATAACCTATTAATCCGGACTAAAAAATGAAAAGAAACAAAAGAAACCATTAATTATACAACAATTAGCCAATGTCATGCATTTTTTCAGAGTTTTCTCTCTGTCATCAGTTGAAAATGGCTTCTGTTCCCATCAAATAAACCAGTGCTCATTACGTGATACTTAATTATTAATATGAAGTTTCTTAAAATGTAGAGCGTCTCAAATGTGCAGTCCTCCCCCCATTAAAAATGTATGCTGCAAAAGAGTGAAAATACAGTGGAAAGCACTAATTAGCAGAGGACCAGGACAATGGGAACTCTAGGCAATTCCAACTAATGACACACAGAACATCCAACTGAGTTTTTTTTTTGGCATTTTGAAAGATTGGTTCATACTGTCAGATGTTCTCAAGAACCCTTAAGAACTGACTTCTTAGGTACCAAACAAAATTTCAAACCATGTCTCATGACCTTGAGGCTTCTAGTTTTGTAAGCACCAGATACTTTTTGTGAGTAGAAAAAAAAAAAAAAAAATTTCTGGATCCTATCAATCTTCATAGTTAATTGACTGCTTACTAAGCTGGGCCCCCTTTAGTTGCTGCTCTGCCTGTTAAACCTTCTATTCTCATACACAGCACATGAGCAGTTTACATTAACAGTGGGCACAAAGTTACCACATGAATTGAATCTGCAATCTTTTTAGCTGTACCTAGCTGCCTAATTAATTAAATAACTCTGGCTGCTTTCGGGAAGTGATGCAAAAATGTGTGTTACGATTCAAAAAACAGTATTATCAATCATTTGGTTGTGACTATATACTGAATGTAAAGTTTTCACCATCTAATACGTTAGTGTAATGTCCTGTTGGCTGAGTTTAAGTTTCTTACATTGTTTATAAAGGTTCACCACATATTCAGTCTTTACTGGTATTAACAAATTACTAATCTTACTCACTAAATCCACTTCAGGAATGTGATTTACTTAATTTTTTTCCCCACTGGTGCCCCATTTCAAATTTCATAATATCAATGACTGGCTGTTAATCATTAATCTTAGGGCTGCACAGTAAGTCATATTTTAATCTCCATCATGATTCTGGCTTCTCACAATTAAATGAATATGATCAAGTGATACTGAAAATGCATGCTTCACCAATAAAATACAGAGCAAATCAAGCGCTCCCTAAATCAGAGCTTGACCACCTGCTAGCTGTTCCTAACCCATGCAGCATGAACTTTCCTTGACTATCCTGGGTGAGTAACACTACGCTTGAAGATAGATATAACAAAATTCAATTGTCTGTCACAGCAGAAGGCAAAGACCTTGTTCCTAGAAGTGGACCATCATCCCTTGCCTGGAAATACTTCCAATTTAGGGCAAGTGATTTTAACCAGGAAAGAAATCTTATGCAAAGAGTGCTGTAGAGTTGTGTCTGCACCGCAAAACAATACAACTGACTTATTAAGCCATCTGAAAAAACACCCCAAACTGCGATTTGATGAATCTATGTAGACCAGTAAAAACAATGCAATGGTTGCTAACATGAATCATCCAACAACAACTCAGACATCCATAAAAGCGAGCCTGCGTATCCATCCAGCTCACAAAAACACACTGAAACCACCAACACAGTTCCATTCAATTCAGCCAAAGATAAGTGTCAAGTAAACACGGTGAGTAGCGAACACTTTGGGAAAATGGTCAACTTACTGGAGAAAATATATGATATCCCTTTGTGCAATTATCTTTCTAAAGTGGCAAAACTTGCGATGTATGCAAAACACTGCAGGGAAAATGTAAAGGGATCTCACAGCTGCCGAGCACCTTGATACAACCATCATCATTTCACATCCATCATGCAGGTACCATGAGTAGAGTGAAAGACTTTTTGTTTTTTTTTGCTTCTAGGCTTCTTTGCTTCTTCTTTTAATTAACAGGAATGTAGGACAATATAAAAGTGAAATCAGTGCCCTGTTGATTTAATTTTGTGTTAAGTTTTGGTCCAGTCTTTTTTATTGTATTTTTTATTTATCTTCTATGCACTGAGATTAGGTGAATAAGGAGGATCGATTTTATTTTGATGCAAAGATTTGTACATTAGGAGGAATGTAGCACAACAAGGATGTAAAAGCAGTGTTATGTTTACATGAAAGTGCAATAAAACCCTAATAAAGACCTAATTAATTGCTCAATGTGCCAGTGGATAACCAACCAACTGATAGAGTTATCACCATATTCAGTGCTGGTGGCTGCAACATGCACAAATTTGACACCCATCTTTCTGAACTTACAATAACTTGCAACTGCATTGTACTTTTGCTTTTACTCACCATTTAGCTTTCTTCTTTGGTTAGGTATAAGCACCAACACTACTTAGTTAAAAATACCCTTTCAAAAGTACAAAGCAACATCTTTTAGCTTACCATAGAATTTTACATGACTTTTACACTCACTTTATTTGGCTGCCAGATGTCTCCTACATAATTTGTGTTGCTCTCTGTTTATTAAAATTATTATAATGGATGATAACAATCTACTGGGCCAAGCAGAAAGTAGAGGACTCCACTCATTGGGGATCTGTGTGGGACTGATAAAAACTGATGGGCTGGTAACATCTGAATCAGGTAGTTACTAAGCATGGCTGTCACATGGTTGACTATCCACTCCTTTGTGGATAGTCGACAAATTCAATTATCTACTTTGCGAGGACAGCGCATCTCATTGAGGGACTTGGGTTTTCTGTGGTGATGTAAGTGCTGACTGTGGTACATAAGTTCACATGTTCAAGTCTGATGCAACAGCAGGAACTTTAATGAATGAAAAGTTGGATCTTGCCAACAATAATTAACTGCTCTAGGCTACCTATACCAGCTAAAGGCTATAACACTAATATCATTAATCTATTGTATATATCACAGCTAATGTCACTTCACATCAGGGAAGTTTTCAGTTCACCACAGACTTGATGAGATACAGCAGCCTCCAGCCAAAACAAATCACATTAACTGCAACGCTGCTCCATTATAAAATCTGAGGGGAAACACTGGGTCTGATATCATCTTAATAATAACAAAAAAGAAAACATTTATTCTTTAAAATAGTATCATTTTAACATTTTAAGTGGGTTTTTTTAAACGCTTGCTTTTGCATAAAATATCATACTTAGGCTTGACATTCACTACAGACAACACATTTTTCACACATGTGAGGGTGACACAAAATCTGTGCTAATGAAAAATACAAATTTATTGCACTGGGTTGCATTATCCTTCCAGCAATATAAACACAAAGTTTTTATACAAGCAAAATAAGTAGGTTACGGTTGATAAAGTTCAGTATCACGGTTTGATACTCAGGCCTGAAGAAGCTGGAGGAAATGCTATTTGCAAGCAAGTGAGTCAAACTAAGAAGTCATTAAAATTGCACTATACAACCCTGACTGGTGACCTCTACAGTATGATATTCCTGCCGTATTCCCAATGGGACATAGAAAGCATTTTGTCATAGTAGTGTGACCTTCATGTGCTTCATTTTTTCCAATAAATAATTTAATAATACAATTGAAATAAAATGTAAAAATTTTTTACACTCCATTATTCTTTTTTCTTTTGGCCTGCACCTACAATAGCATATGCTACTATAGACTGCATTTTTTTTCAAATGTAGAGTGTATATTATAAAGTACTGTGCAAAGGTCTTGAGCCACCCCTCATTTCTTTATCTTTTGCTTCCAAGGAGCCATAATTTCTTGTAATGTTTAATTTCCTAGCATGGTGTGCAGTATGTCCTTAAAAAATGAGGAAACTTGGCAAGTTAAGGACAAAAGAAGAATTGGGAGTCTTAAAAAACTATCTACAGCAGATGAACGGCATCTGAAAGTTATGACCTTAAGAAATAGGAAAATATCCACCAAAGACCTGACACAGGAAATGACAGATGCATCTGGCCCTTCAGTTGATCCATCTACTGTTTGCTAGAGCATCAGAAATGGTCTCAGTGGAAGAGTGGCTGCCAAGAAGCCATGGTTGAGGAAGAGAAACAGGGAGAAAAGGCTGAGGTATGCCAAACTACATGAGAACTGTGCTGAAAATCAGTGGCAAAAGGTCTAAGGGAAAGATTCATCCAAATTTGTGGTTCAAATCATCGCCTGCATAGAGGTGGCCAAGAGAAAGGTACAACACTGAATGTCTACAGCCATCTGTAAAAGACAGTGGAAGCTCTGTCATAGTTTGGGGCTGCATTTCAGCCAGTGGTGTTGGGGATCGTGTCAAAATTGATGAAATTAAGAACACAGAATGTATGGTCAGATTTTGATCCACCATGCAATACCATCTGGAAAGCATCTGATTAGGAACAACTTCATTTTTCACCACGACAATGATCCCAAACACACTACTTGGACAGAAAAACACACAGTGGAATACTATCAGTCATAGACTGACCTCGGCAGAGCCCGGACCTCAACATTAATGAAGCAGTGTGGGATCATCTTGACAGCGAACAGAACAAAAGACAGCTAACATCCAAAGAAAAGCTTTGGAATGTCCTTGAAGAAGCCTGGAGAACTATTCCTGAAGACTACTTAAAGAAATTACAAGAAAGCTGCCTAAGAGAGTTCAGGCTGTGATGAAGAATAAAGGTGGTCATACAAAACATTGACTTATAAGCTTGTAAGAATTGTACAAACTCTGTTTTTGCATTATAGGCTGTATTTCCATGTATGTTTGCACATTTCAATGAATCACTGTACCTATTCCCCATTTTCCTAGCAAAATACAAAGAAAAGAGGGGTGGCTCAAGACTTTTGCACAGAACTGTAATTTATACAGTAACCTCCATTTTTTTTTTTTTTTTTTTAATTTTTATTTGCATAGGAGAGATCTGTCTCCCAGCTGGCTGCCATAGCCAGTAATGCACAATTGCACTTCCACATTGTCAGCAGAACATTGACAATACGCCCACATCTGGATGGCTTCCATCAACACATTGGTATAGTGCTTGAGAGTCACAATGCCAGTGGGATATTTTGTTAATACCAGGGTAAACTCAGTGCTGGATGAATGTCTATTGTGCCTCAAAATATAGTGGCCATAGTTTCCTAAAGAGCCATTTTCAACAACACAAATTCAAATTCTTACTCTTTCTGTTGGACATTTTTGAAACTAGAAATCACAGAAATGAACAAATGGTAGAGATGCATGAATCTACGGTATTTACGAAGACCAGAAAGAGAGGCTCCGAACACCAGGAGAATACAAATGTGAAGACAAAGACAAAAAGACAAACAGTGTGGACAAATACACAGAGAGTCTACGTGCTACAGACTAATAAGTTAGTGTGGGAATAGAGAATGTGCAGTGAAAACATCCCTCCACTTACAGCTCTGTATGAGGAATACAGAACAACAAATAAATAAAATGGGAAAACAGAACTGCAGACAGCAGTAGAGAGCGTGTGTGAACTATAATCACGGTTATTCATAACACACTGTCTGGGTCGTGATTCTCTCACCATGTGATGAGGCCGGCGGCAACGGCCGACCAGGTGACGCAGCAGGAATTGGGTTTCTTGCTTTCCTCCTCCTCCTCTTTACGGCAGCAGCACAAACAGCTCAGGTAGATGGCCAGACACAGAAGGTTAAGGCCAAGCCCTGTAGCCGCCACACAGCCCAGGAATATGAGTGACTGCAGAGGGTGAGAAGAAGAGGAAATGAATCAAATGCCTTGTGTCCTTGCAAGAAAACTTTTTTTAACAAGTATTGTACTGTAACATTCATACCGCAATAAATAAAATCAGAGGTCTCTTCTTTAGGTAATACTACCATTTTACTACAAATACAAAGTCTGTTTTTAAAATTTTACACAAATGACATTCAGCATAATTGCATTTTTCACATTAGACAATTTGACTCCTCAGAGGGAAAATACCACGTTTCACATAACTAACAATAGTTATATTCAAGCATTCCAGTCTTTTTTCCTCAAAAAGTTCCGGTGATTAAAATGTTTTTCAAGTATCAAATGCAAAATCTTGGCATATTGAATTATATTATTGGATTATTACTAGTGACGCATTCATGTATGAGCAAGATGTTAACACTCAAGTTGTGTAAGAATTCTATTAAATTGTGAAGTAGTGGAAAAAGTAGCTTGAACTGCTTTAAAGTGCCCACTGTAGTTAAACCATTGCTTTTCAAGTATCAGTAAAATGATATATAAATAAAGAAAATTTAAATAACAGCAGAAATATACTGTATACAGAGCAATCCTTATATTAGTCCAATTCACTGGATTTAACTGCCTTTCTAAACTGTGCTGACTTACCATACAAATAACCAGTTTTAAACTTTCCTGTCAACACTTATTGTGATTTGTGTGGTAATAAGACACATAAACAATAATAAATATGCATGCATCAGCCATGGTAACAAGGCCAGCTGCATTCTGGGAGCCCGAATCGAAACTGGAAAGCAGACAAGACACCTCCTCATACATCTCTGCATACACTTCTCTCCCTCTCAACCCCTCCTTTTAGCCCCCATCCCACCTTCTGAGAAAGATGGAGAGTGATGACAAAAATAGCAACAAGACTGTCATAACAGGCCCAAATGAAATCTGCATCCATCTGTGAGCAGATGGGTTTATTCGAGCTCAGTCCACCCCCCCTTACTCTTCCTTTTTAGTTTTCCTGAAATCTTTTCAGTGCTGAGCCATCTGTTCTCTTGCCTGTGATGTCATGTGTCCTGCAAGTGAAGTGGTGGGATTAAAATTCAGCAAAAGAAGAGTTTACAGGATTATATCTATGATTGCTATAAAGAGCCAGGTAAACTGCAAATTGAAAAATCCTCCGGAATCAAAAAAAATAGCAACACTTTATATGAAAGTCCTGTCAACTGCAAGGTATATTTTGATAAAAGCATTTACATGTTTGCTCTTTTTGCACAACAAATCTTTTAAAACATTTACCTCCTTCCCCCCTAAAAACACTATTTCTTTCTACTGGTCCTCTTCCCAGCTTCATATGTTGGGGTGCCTTAAATGTATTTGATGTAGAAGGCCACACATTTGCTGAAGAAGAAAAAAACAGAGGAAGTGTCAAAGAATCAGATCTAAAAATAAAAAAGAATATAGTTTAAAAGATGGAGCTGAGCATTTTAGCAGTCAGCATCTGGGTGTTTTGAAATCTGATGTAAAGCCGAAGGCACCACATGCTCATTGGATAATGACTTGTAACTGCCAAGTCGTTAGCCAGTGGCCACATCCTGAATAATTCTCCTTTACAACTCTAACAGTGACCATAATTCACAAAAGGAACTTCATGTTTGACCTCAATCTAGCAGCTGAGCACAGAAAGTCATCCTGACAGTGTTTACTGAGGTCACAGAACAAGAGAGCACACTGCTGTTTTTCCATGGGCTTCTGTTCAGGTTTTGCAGTCACATCACCGCCCACAGCAAGTGAATAAGGCTTCAATCACACAGGCCCAGACAAGTGTAACAGTGAAGATGCAAGGAGCAGAGGAGAGGAGAGAGCTAGTGAAGGTAGATGAATTTAAATACCTGGGGTCAACCATTCAAAGCAATGCACAGTGCACAAGAGAGGTGAAGAAGAGGGTGCAGGCAGGGTGGAGCGGGTTGAGACGAGTGTCAGGGGTGATCTGTAACAAGCATAGCAGCATGAGTGAAAAGGAAGGTTTACAAGATGGTAGTGAGACCTGCGATGATGTATGGCTTGGAGAGAGTAGCTCTGACAAAAAGACAGGAGGCCGAGCTGGAGGTGGCAGAATTTAAGATGTTGAGATTTTCGAGGGGCAGGATTATAAACGAGTATATTAGAGCTTATGTCGAGCGGTTTGGAGACAAAGTTAGAGGGGCAAGGTTGGACACAATCAGAGGAGTGATAGCGCATATATTGGACAAAGGATGTTGAACATGGAGCTGCCAGGCAGGATGAAAAGAGGAAGACCACAAAGAGGATTCATGGATGTAGTGAAGGAGGACATGCAGAGGGTTGGTGTGACAGAGGAGGATGCTAGAGATAGGGTCAGATGGAGGCAGACCCTATCTCTAGACCCCTAAAGGGACCAGCCAAAAGAAGAGGAGGGTTGTGTGGCTTACAGCAAGCTGGCTAACAACCCCTGTCATGATTAGTACTGTAGAAAGTACATTTACTTAAAAAATGACAGGGCTTCTAGCTGTAAATGTTACCACAAGTTACCTGCTTACCTGTCGACAAAATTCTAGCTACCAGACAAGGCAGCCAGCTGTTTAACTTTTGCTAGCCTCCTACAACAACAAAAAAAACAACCCAAAAAACATATCAATTTTTGTTTTTCCCCTATAATACATCAAGTTTGTGTTGCTGTGGGAGCCAGTTGCATTGTATTGGACCTGAGTCCTTCAAATAAAATCAGTCCACAGGCAGTTAGAGGCAACCCAGGGAGTAAGGTGAGGCTTCCTTTTTTAGGTTGTGCCACAGTCCTTTCACACTTTGATCAAAAAAAAAAGAAAAAAAAGAAAGAAAACAGGCAATACAAGAAAAATGCTACATATAAAGAAGTTTTTTTAATAAAAATGTAGCACTTTGCAGTTTCACAGATGGGGCTGTAAATGTGTTAATTGGTGTGCTCAGACAGATGGATGGCAGTGCTCAGCAAGGTGAGACAAAGAGAGAGGGAGAGAGCGACATCTTAAAGCCGGGTGGAGTTTTGAATGATGAGAACTGGCATAAACGGGGTGTAATTGAGGTGAACACAGTAAATGAGATGGAGATGTGGGGGCGCAGGTGGATAATATGAACAGAGGGGGATGGGTGGGAGACAGCTTTGGATTTTTCAACACAGGAAAAAAAGGGGGAAACTCCCGCTGAACGCACAAACACTAGGCCACCCAGCCCCTCTTATCGTCATGGTAACATGCAGGTTAGTTGTTACCCTTGCACCAGTGAGAGAGGACGAGTGAAAGGGCGAATTATCAGCCTATTTGAATTAAGCAGCATGTGACAGGCTTGGTTAAATTGCCATGCCTCTGTCTTGTGATTCCTCTGCAGGCAGGCAATGCAGAAGAAGTAGAGAAACTGATAGAATTAGACGAACACCACTGATTATGTTTTTGTGACAACCCTCCATAACCCATTGCATAAGTCAAAAAATATATTGGACTTAAGAAGGAACTCATAAATGTACTGCTTTTAAAGCAGTTATAGTCGGGACAACACTCTCCACTTTCTGTCTGTCTGTCATTCCCTCTCTACTGTTCTTTCTTCTCAGTAGTAGGGTGCAAAAATAATAGCTTCTAAATTATGTAGCATCCATTCAGTAGCAGGACGCACAAAGACACACATACCCACACCATAAACCCCATCCTGGAACCATCATTCCCAAGTACTCCAACCTTCCATTAAGTTTAAAAACACCATTTATCTTTTACTGACCAGAGTGTGCACACATTCACTCTTTGGTAAATTCAAATTGGCAGCTCTGACCACTTAACTGCTACCTAAATTAGGTTGAGTAGTTTTCCATAAAAGCAGACTCAATATGTTAACACCCTTCTCCTTACTTGCTCACTGTAAACTCAAGAGGCTGTGCTGTCCTCTCTCTTTTGTTTCCTCTCAATTGTCCCTATAGACACGGGGGTGGGGTGAGCATGAGGCTGGAGGCAACGGCACAGGAAAGAAAGGAAGATCTAGCTGAGCGTAAAGGCAGTCCCCGAGAACTGGACAGCATGGGGGGGGGTTACACAAAGAGGGGGTGACAGAATGATGGAGGAATTATTGTGGTAATGACAGTGAGGATGTGGATGGGGAAAAAAAAGAACAAAATAGACAAAGAGAGGTGGTGCAGGCAAAGAGTGGCTGACTGACAAAGTGTGTGTTTCTATGTGCATTAATTCATAACGGGAAGACAGCAGACAGAGATACCTCTTCCTCACGGCTACCTCAAACACACTCTGTTACTCATTGCTCGGCCCAGTTTCTCTCCCATTACAATCCCATTGTAGATGGCCTTGCCTTGAGGCAGGAATGTTGCATAATAATGTGATTTTCCCGAAATACTGCACAAAATGTAAGAATATCATTGTTGAATGCACATAAATGAACTAAAAAAAAAAAATCAGCCAAAAGCTCTGCCTCCAAAAGTGACTAATAGACAAATTATAGGGTAATACACTTAACACAAGGCGTTAACATGGGCAGAATATTTTTTAAATGAACTTTTGAACCATCTGTTACTCAGAGATATTCCAATGCGGCCCCTGTATGAACTTCAAAGTGCCTGTAGCATATCCAATGCAAATTAAGCTGCAAGTAAAGCCTATTATATCTGTCTTTAAACATCTATATTTTTTAAACCAGTTATTCATTTGTTAAGCAGACTGTAAAAATAATGCTGCGTTCCTCATTATTCTTTTATAAAAAAAATCAATTTAAAAACACTAGAACATGGCTGGACAGAATATTGAAAACAGCTTTAAAAAGAATGTTTTGCAATTTAACCACAGTACAATTACAATCACCAAAATGGCCCATTATAGTGAATAAAGAATAAACAGAGACCTAGACACACATTCACACACATTCTCATTCAAATGGAGGACAAAGTGAGAAGCATAATGAAGCAGTAATAACCTGGGGTAGAAATTACCCAAAGGGCACTGGCTGAGTCATTTATACTCCCCGGAGCCCCATCAAAGGTATGATGAAAGCCAGCACAGATGGGATGGTGAGATAAACGGACAGTGATGCTGTAATGGCCTATCACAAAGCCATGTGAGAAATATAATAAACAGAGGGAATCTTAAAGACAGCTGGCCACAGCAGAATGGTATTATTGCTTCCTAACATGAGATAATATGAAATACTGAAAATAAACCTCTGAATGCCCTTACGACTCAAAGGTTGCAAAAATCAATACTGAGTGGAATCTATGCAGCTCCGAAGCATGTTCATGGTGCTTCAATCTCAATGCAACAGAGTGACTGTGGGAGGTATAATACAGGGATGAGGAAGTCTGTATTTACAGCTTCACAGTCACTTCAACTTAATTTCATTGGAAGGACTCATTTCCAAATCTTCAATGTCCTTGATGAGCACTCACTGTTACTGGAGCATGATGGAAAGAGGCAGGAAACAGAGCACATAGAGGTCGTGTTATGTCAACACAGATGTAAACTCACAACTGCCTAAGTGGTATATGTGCCTTTTACTGGGCTCCCATTAAAAATCAATTTTTAATACACAAGTGGTCACCATAATTAATACATAGCAATGGAAAGCACCTCCATTTGTTAAAGTGCATCTGCTAAGCAGGCCTAAGTCATTTAACAGAGGAATTCCACAAACTTAGAGCAGCTCTAAATGCAACGCTAAGCGATATGAAGTGTCTTCCGCAAGCATGGGAGCTCCACAGCAGGTGGCAGACAGCTGTGCGTAGGTGGGGAAGGCCTCCAGGCGCTGTGCACATCACTTTACAATACACACAATTTGAGAGTGGCCTGAATGGGCAGTGACATTACTACAGTGTGATAGGGGTTAAATAGGTGTCAGGTCAGTTAGTGAAAAAACAAGACTTTTAAAAAGAAAAAGCTCCACCTTGAAATTTAAAGCCTGGTGGGCAGCAGCAGCTGCTGGTGAATGTTAATAGAAAAGAGCTTTCTCTTTCACTTATTTTTTTAATACTTGACTTCTCTTCCTTCTACATCCCAAAACTCCACAAACGCTGGATCCTTCTCTTCCATAATACAACACAACAGCAACTTTTGTAAAAAGCTCAAAACCCTTATCTTTAGATGTCATCGTTTTTTGTTTTTTTTTATTAATACTTAACAAAGGTACAGCAGGAGTGCAGAAGTTTTTTTCCCCATCATTTCCTTCCTTACTACATTTACCATTCTGCATGACATAGCACAGCACTTTTTCTAATGACTTGACACCACCATGCTGGGTTGAACTGAGCCTGCCAAGCGCCTAAAGAAATGCAAGCTGATATGGCAAAGAGGCAAAGTCCTCAACCCAAAGATCAATGGAGTAGTCCAACTCACTATCTTCCTCCATGCTTCTGCCTGTTCCACTCCGATACACAGTTGGATGCTCCAGGGACCAGGGCCCTTTCCAGCTCAGTGCATTCAGCTGAGCCTGCCCATGTTCACAGCTGGGATGCTATTAAGTCCCAGCAAGGTGACCCATGGGACACGGATGAGAAGTTGAGTAAAATGAAGAAAGCGAGGGGGGACCCTTTGTTAAACCACTGTTTAAAATCTATTACACTATGTTAGGGAAGTATTAATACCAGTGTGGCTAACACAAGCAGTTCGAAAAAAAAAAAAAAAAAATTAAAAAAACAAGAAAAAAAAAA
>VUQS01034136.1:0-18862 GCA_015108495.1 Heterochromis multidens
CCGCCTGACTCACACTGCACCCGACCCCTACGGCGCCTCCTGCAGGTGGTGGGCCTACAGGAGGGTGGTCCCACGTATGCTCTTCGGGCTGTGCCCGGCCAGGCCCCATGGGCTAAGGCCTGGCCACCAGGCGCTCTCCCTCGAGCTCCCTCCCCAGGCCTGGTTCCAGGGCGGGGCCCCGGTAACCCTATCCCGGGCAGGGTGAACTGTTCCCTTGCTGTAACTCTCATAAGGGTCTTCTGAATCGCTCTTTGTCTGGTCCCTCACCCAGGACCAATTTGCCATGGGAGACCCTACCAGGGGGCAAAAGCCCCCCGACAACATAGCCCCTGGGATCCCTGGGACACACAAACCCCTCCACCACGATAAGGTAGCGATTCACTTTTTTCCAAAAAGTGATAAATCATATAGATTATTTTGGAACAAAAATGGTATTTTTCATCCTTATGATTCTCTCAACTTTGAGGTTGAGATCTAGAAATATTTTTAAGTTTCTTTTCATTTCAACTGCTGTGTCGTAAAGCAGGAAGAGAAGTGCACTTTATTTAAAAAATGTAAATTTGTGAGGATTTACATATTACAAAACCATCCAGGAGGCCATATATTTAACAACTTTAAACTTTAAGGGTCTCATTTTGTGCAACCAAAAACACAAACGACAATCAGTTTGCAATAATATAAAACTGATAAAAGCATAAAATCCCCTCTTTTTTATGACAACTGCCTTCAAAGAAATAAAAAATCCAGAGAAAACAAATCACAAAAACAAAACATAGAAACAGATTCATTTTCTTTGGACATTTCTTTTCTCTGGTCTCTCATCAAACATGTAACATCTGGGGCAGACCGGACAATGTATACGTGAGTTATAACAACTTTTTGTACTGTGGCAAAGCAACAAAATTCGCTCGCTGCCATGGACACGGCCTTCAACAAAAACTCAAAACCTTCACAACGTAGCATCACTAAGGTTCACGTTCACGAGGTCTCAAACACCTTTCTCAAAAATGAGATTTACTTTTATAAATAATAAGTGAAATTGCAATAAAAACATTTTAAACAATAAAAACTAAACTTTAAATGAGCAAACCCATAATAGAAACTGACTGAATCCAAAACAAGCAAATACATAAACTACAAACCATAAAAACTGTAACAGCTCTGCCTTCAACTGAAGGGTCATAGAGGTTTACCCCTCGGCAGGGTTACAGAGGGACATGTGACAGAAAACCTGAGGCCGGGCCTCTAATCTCTGCCCAGTTAATCCTGTTAGCCCAGGTTCAACATGCTCTGCCCATCACAGTTCAGACCGCCTGTAGGTGTGTCAGACAAACATAAAAACAAACCCAGCAGGGACGCATCACACTGATACCCGAGATAAGGAAAAATCCAACAATAACACAGCATTTCCTATGAGCTGACGGTCTCCAAAGTAAACACAATACAGGATGTTGTGCTGAACAATCACTTCCTGACTGCAGCCGGTGAATCTGCCAGATATTCCAGTATTTCAGTGTCAGAACACAGAGAGTCCTCACATAAAATACTACAGTTCAGCTACTCTGTGAACTGTAAGCAGTAATATAGTGAGGTTTGCTCTGTGACTCTGTCACCCACCCACGATGCAAAGTTGACAGTTATTCAAACAACTTTTAGGTCACTGCGACCTGTCAGGCAAATTATTCAAGAGTAACACGGTACTACAACAACTCACAACTGTATTTATCAGCACAGCTAAAATGACACCAGAGCTGGCCACAATGTTTAGGTCATGTAAGGACACAGATTTTCATGGATTTTCAAAATAACAACTTAGTAGGTTTTTAGCAGGTTTTTCCTGGCTCAGAATTGGCTTCTGGCGAGGATGACTACGTACACTGATATGAAAAAGAAAGTTTTCTCAGGAGTCTGTGCACCCTATAATTCAGTAGCTTGTAGAACCCCCTTCAGCACTTTAAGTAATCGTTTTCTGTCTGACTTTATCAGTCTCTGACATTGCTGAAGAGGAATTCTGGCCCACTCTTCTTTACAGCATTGCATCGGTTCATTGAAGTTTGTGGGCATTTGTTTATGCACAGCTCTCTTAAGGTCTGGACTTTCATTTTTCTGCCAAGCCAAGTTAATTTATACTTTTACTTAAACTTTCCAGGGAAAACACTACCTAGGCTACTTTTGTGCTTACATTTGACTTATGCTGTGTCACTGTATATACTGCTGTGTCACTACTATTGCAGTATAATGCTGCTGCTGCTGGCACCTTGTTTCAGTAGATTCACACTTCAGATTAGATAATGTGTCATCAATAACAGCACTTCATTGGAAAAGAATTTACTCACAGGTTTAAATGCTGCTGCCTGCAAGCTGCAAGCATCAATAAAACACTGTTCAGTATTTTTTTCTATACCATCAGAAATCTCAAGTTTTCTTGAAATATGGTGATATAATTTTGAGGCTATATCACCCACCCCTAATACACTGATACAATAAAAAAAAACTTTTATTTAAACAGGCCTTCTGTTGAGAAATTTTATTGAATTATTATTTATTTATTTTAAATCTACCTGCTTACTTTATTCTGTCGATTGTATTTCTTTATCGGCTATTATGGCACCTAATGTTCCTATTTAGTTTACTCTTTTTGTGTACAGCGCTTTGTGACTGCTTGTCTGTGAAAAGCGCTTAATAAATAAAATTTACTTACTTACTTACACAGAGGCAAAAAGTACTGTATAATCAGGGTATAAGGTGTAGAAGTGCAGGAAACATAATAAGAATGTCCTGAAGAAAAAGGAAAGGATACTTTCCATATAAAACCTAAAAACTGACAGCTCCCCTCTATTTAATTCTAATTTCCAGAAAATTCCCAACATATCTTCTGCACATCAGAGCCAGTGTTTCTGCATTTATTTCACCTCTTTAAATTAAAAAAAAAAGTATGTTCTTAAAGAGCTTATGCTGCATTTTACCTTTTAAATCTTATTATTACTAATACTACAAAGTACAATCCAGAAACACATCTGCTGTCACATCCATCAAAATATGAGTACAGATTGACTGATCAATAAAGTTATGTAACATTATTCAGCTCCTGACTGTGTTTTGCTTTGTGTTATGGTAGTTTTGGACAGTGTAATCTGATTGATCTATAGTCAGATTAATAATCAATCCAAATAATATCTCCAGTGTCATTTAATACCTAACAGCTCCACTTGTGTGCAGATTTAAATGCTTTGGAAGCACTACAATAAAAAAAAGGCTCATAAAAAAGTGTAACTGGACCAGTGAATCTGATCCAGCAGCACTGAAACACTGTAAAATAAACACTTGAATAAAATAGGCAGACACTTATGCACATATAACGCAGCACCAGAATAATTTCTCAGGAACCCCGAAAGACAAATTAAATGAATAATAATGTGAATATATATGACAAAGCCTCCTCTAGAAGGTTCTTGTTGTTTTTGTTTATTTGCACACAGATAAAAGCTCTGTAACTGAAGAGTCTTCATTAATGGATGTTATAGCTACCTGTGATCAGGGCTTTTCCTGCACAAACTCTGGGCACCCACCAGAGAGAGCCAAAAGAGAATCACACAGGGTGTAACCTCATATGTTAATTATAAAAGAGATATTTGTTTGTCAAATAGTCAAAATGAGATGGAAAATCCAGAGATTACTGTCAATTACTGTCTTAGCATAGCTAACCACCAAAGGCCTATTTTAATCCAGGAAAAAACCCTGAAAATCAAGAACAGATAAAATAAAAAGAAAAATATACTTTAATTTGCAGCTAAATTCAAATTTAAAGGCCCATTTTTTGAAGCTGTATGAAAACTGGTTCTATATTACCTTTCAAACAAGTCTGTATGTTATTAACACACATCCCAACTGCCTGCTAAGCACTTGCTTGAACTATTTGAAGGCTACACGACCCACGTGACGACACCTGTGTCCTCCACTTGTCCAGGTTACTCCAATTTTTTTAAGGCTGCACACACCATGCTGAGATATGCCAGGTTTTTGGGTCTTAGCTCTTTGGGAATCACCTTGTTGGTGCAAAAATACTATTTTATGCCTGTCAAACTGTGTTATCTTTATCTTTTATCTGTTATCTTTTCATGTTTGAATGATTCATAGGTCAATGTTAAGTGGGTTAACAAACAAAAACCATTCTTCTGAAAATCGTCAGGTAGAAGAACTGAACTGAAAATGAGTGAAAAAGCAGCCAAAGTCCAAAGAAACCCTTTGAAAGACCTTTAGAAAGCCTGGAGAACTACTTTTAAAAAATTACAAGAAAGATATGTGTAGATGAAATTTCAGGCCAGCGATGACCTGTTTAGATCATTTAAATGTGAAGAATAGATGTTTTTAGCTGCTCCCATCCATTTTACACAACAACAGCACAACTAAATTAAAATGAAAGCTGTCTGAAGACAAACTGCTTGTTTAGTTTGCCATGACAGTTATTTTTTCAGACGTCTTCACAGGCTGACAGCAGCTGTCCTCTCTCTTTCTAGCAGATACCTGAAAGCACTGAGGAGTTAATATAACCCATACATTTACTTTAAAGCTTTAGTTAGTAATTATTTTTCTATTATATATTTGTAATGTGAAATATGAAGCTACTAATAAATTATGCTGATAGACTGACCTATAAAGTGATGGCACTGGTTTGTTTTGTAAAGTCTACTGCGGAAAAATGTTATAAACACATAAATAACATGGAATAAAATATCACTAATTAAAGATTAACTAACAGTGATTTCAGACGTGTCCGTGAGCACTTAGTGATGGAATAATGCCGTATTGTAGTGGTTATAAAGAGTTCTTTGTCAACAGGTTTTTAATCAGATAAGGAGATAAATCTGATAAAAACTGCACTTGTTTGTTATCAGCAGAGGTAATTTTGCTTTTTATAGTCTGATCTAAGCAGGCTTTAAACGTGTGGTAGTCATAAACCGTGGTGTGCTGAACTTCGCAGCCGGTGTCGGTCGGTTTCACGGCTCCGGATCGGTGTTTTGACAGTTGACGTTAGAGCCGTTTCACCGCTCTGCTAGCTCCCGGCTAACGGCTCACTCCGCCGCCGCCGCCGGTGGTGGTGGTGGCGGTGGTGCTCTGTGGGTGTTTGGCTGCTGTTGTTTTAAATAAGAGGATTTTTCCAGCTTATTTTATTTCCCCACACTTGTATCCGCTAACTTAAAACACATCCGAGCGTAACTGAAAACGCGACTTTTCCAGGCTAACGTTACCCCCCTCTGGAGGCCTTTTCGATAATACACACACACGCACGTTACCAGCCAACGGCTGGCTGTCACCAACGGGACGGTTGGAGTGTTTATCCCGTGAAAGAGTCACACAGACGGTCAAATAGCACAGACTGGGCCCCGCGGAGGGCCGTTTTCGGTAAAGTTGCTGTTACTCACTGAGGCAGCCGCCGTCCCGCTGTTTCTGCTGATGGGCTTTCCGTTGCTATAACCCCCGACTGTCGCCCCAGCAAGTTGCGCGAGACTGCGACCCACTAAGCCACCAGCAATGCGCATGCGCGAGTCAGTGTAGAAATTTTTACAGCAGTTTCGGTGAAACTGGGCCAACGGAGCGGCCATGATGGAGACAGGCTGTAGCACCGTGACTGCGGCACAGTTCTGTCCACTGTGGTGTTTAATCAGGGTGAATACAATACAAGTGAGTCTGAACGGTGTTAATAAATAAGAACTTTTGGTCTGAAGTTGCCTTCATTTGATGGAGATACTCGCTCACTGTAAACAACATCCCTTTAACCTTCTTACGCTTTAATGCTTTCATGCGGCTGTTAATGAAGTTGGAGTCGCGGTGCTTAAGCATGTAGGAGCGAGCTTAAACAGTAACCGTGGCAGGTAATTTCAAATGCAACTTTTCAAACAGCTTAATGTCACCAGACAAACTGTTTCTGTGCAGTTTGTCGCACAGTGTGTCTGCCAGATTAGTTTACAGTTGTTGTATTTTCCAGGTGGGATGAAAGGTCAGTGTGTAACTCTCAGAGATGGAGAGGACAGGAGGGGAAGATGGGAGATGTACGGAGGTAAGGCCTGCTCGGCTATAGTGATATTTGATAAACTGAAAATTAAAACTCATTTCAGATTTATTTCTTTTTTTTTTTATCAGATATTGTATCTGTACATGATGTTATGTTTTTGTGAAACGTGTGTGGTTTAATAATTTAATAATGAAATAATAATGAAAATACTTGGCCGCACAGTTTAGTGCAGGTTTAACTGGTTACTTTGCAGTATTGCAAACTGTAAACTGTAATGTGAGAGATCAGTTTAAATTTAAGCTGATGGTGATTAGATTGACTTCTTATCATTGAAGGAGCCGCATCTGAGAAACTATAAGAAAATCAGGACTGATGATGTCAAAGAAAGAACTGAAACCCAGGAATTCTTGCTAGTTTTCTATTTTTAAATTCTAAGACAGTGATGTGTCATGTGAAGTGCTCCTCTGTGTTGATGGATGGATGAAACATCACAGGGATGCTGTTAGGTCCCAGAAGAAGACACTCAGGTAATCTTTTATTGCCAGTTTACAGAGCTGAATGGACTTCAGAGAAAACAAAGGCCAAAACAACAACCAAAACAAAACTACAGAGAAAATGAAAAAAAGGACGTCCTAACTTACAAGCTTTGTGGTAAATGGGCCACATAGAAAAAAATATGAATGAATCATGGCATGGATTAACTGAGGGCACACTGACAAAGTGATTGTAATAACCTAAACTAACATGAAAATGCTCAGCAAAGCATAACCCAAACCTACATCCTAACAAAAGCAACTTGAAAACCAGGGTTACAGGAACAAATGATGAAGAGGTCTAATAACAGAGCTCCTCAGTCTTTTTACTGAGAGAGCACTAAAGAAAGAACAAAACGATCCACTTCCCCTGAGACATTTACAGAACACCAAAACAGCTTTTTATTTTCCTGTGAATTCTGTTAAAATGCTCTGACCAGGAGACATGCTGGTCCTGTATTATAATCCCTAAGAATTAGATCTGATTAAATCTGTTCATATTCAAGTGTAGTGTGGATCTGAGGAGTTCATGAATGTCAGTTACCCTCTGATTAAATTTGATTTTCTTTAAAACCACCTTGTTGTCTTTTATCCACTGACTCAGGGCTTTTGAGCCATCTGTCCACACATTATTTAACTCCTCATAGTTATCAGCTGAGTGATAAATTATCAAGTCACTGCCACACATAACAACAGAAGATCTGTTTAAGAAGAGTTTCAGACCATTTGTATAAATAGAGAACAGGAAGTAAGCAAGACAACTTCCTTGTGGCAGCCCACAGTCCATCTTTCTCCAGTGAGAAGGGCAGCCATTGCAGTACACTTTCTGTTTTCTGCCAGAGAAAAAGCTTCTCACCATAGAAAGAGCCAGATTTGAGAAATTATACAATTTCAATTTGGCAATCAGCAGATCAGGACTGATGGTGTCAAAGAAGGAAGTTAACCCCAGGAATACAGCTCCTACTAGTTTATTGTTGCCAGATTCTGTGAGCCAGTCGTGTGTCATTTCATCAAGAGTTTTTGGATGCTGAGTGAACAGGTCATTCTCATTAAAGTACTGCATCATCTGCTCGACGAGAATCTTCTCCAGGATCTGACTTAAAACAGGAAGGACACTTTCTGGCCTGAAATCAGCGTTTCTGCTCCTTGAAACGAGTAATATTTTGGACTCTTTCCACTGAGCTGGAAACACACCACAGACGATGCATCTGTTCAGAATGTGACGTATGGGAGCAGAGATGTACGGGGCTGCAGTTTTTAGCAGTCTAGCATCTATTTCATCTGTACCAGGAGTCACAGACTCTGGGAGTGACTCTAACAAATTCCTAACCTTGTTATCATCAACTGTCACACATCTGAGTGAACATTGTTTGTTTTGCATGATCCCCAACAAAGGCAGGTCTGACAAAGGCAGGTCTTCATGAGTAACGCATTGAGATTTATCAGCATAATACTGATAAAAGACATTGAAGACATCTGTGGGTACATCCAGCTCCTCAGATTCACGGTGGAAATGTTCCGTCTTTCTGCTTCTGAACCTATCTAAAGTCTTTTTGTGTAAGTACCTTACTTTCTTTGTGGGTCCATTTCTTTTTGCATCATCTCTTTGCGATATTAAAGGTGTTATGTCTTCATCCCACCAGGGTGCACCATGATTGTTGGCTGTGCTCCTTTCTAACGGAGCATGCTGGTTTGCTATTGTCATAAAGATGTCAGTAAACATGGATAAAGCCTCCTCAGAGTCAGATTGATTCTCCACCTCAGTCCACGGAGCTTTTCTAATGTCCCTAATGAACATGTCTCTATTAAACTGCCCGTATGACCTCTGAATTATTATCTTTTTGGGTACATTTATTTGGTTTACAGTGACAGTAACAAGATTATGATCACTACAGCCTGTGAGAGTTGAGGTCGGTTGAGTGTGATGTCGCTCCGGGGTATTTGTGTAGATGTGATCGATACATTTTTGGAGCCTGGTAGGAATGTTTACGATCTGGGTCATACGACACTCAGAGGAGATACGCTTCATTTTGTTCTTTAACAAAATGTGAGAATCTGAGAGCCAATCAATGTTAAAGTCACCCAGCAGGAAAATGTCTTTTTTTGTTTGGCCTTTCTCCGACATCATCCTCATTGATCTGCATATTTTTTCAACATACTCTTTGTTGGATTTTGGTGGTCTGTAACAACATCCTACTAAAACTGGTTTGGTGTGTGGCAGGTAAAGCTCAACCCAAATCATTTCTGTATCAGGCAGATTTGAGAACGACAGTTTCTTAACTGGAATGTTATCTTGAATGTAGAGAGCTACACCACCATAAGCCTTCCATCTAACATTCCTGTCACCGTTATTTCTATCCTTCCTGTACAACTTGTAATTCTCTATTTTTAGTTCAACGTCTTCAACGTTGTTGTCTAAATAAGTTTCAGTGAGGGCTAACACATGTATGTTACTACATGTTAATATGTGATGAATGTCAGGAATCTTATTTCTAAGGCTGCGTATGTTCAGATGAGCTATATGTAGGTTTTCAGGTGTGGGATCCAAACTGGCCATAGTTTAAACAGAGAGACAGAAGTCACGTTCCTCTGAGGTCTCGGTTTGTCCTCCTCAGCAGAGGATTCAGGGCTTCACGCTCAGTCTGCAGCACAAACACAGTTATTACACACACAGCTGTCAGAAGTTTAAATACACTCATCATGGGCATGAATGTCACTGTAATTTTGGGCTTTTAATGATTTCTTTGAACTGTTCTTTTTCCAGGGTGGAATGATTGTACAGCATACATCTTTAATGCCTTTTAAAAACAGGAACTGGGTGCACAAGTTTGAATTTATTTTGGATTTTCTCTAATCTACACAGGGTCAAGAGTATTCATACAGACTCAAAAGTGTTCCTTTGATTGGTCACCAGCTTTAGGTTTGTTTTAAGTCAAACTAGTGGCTCATTTGATAATCTGACTGACAGTGAACTCACCTGAAGGTTGTGTCGATGTTAAGAGACTCTGACTTGACGCTTGTCTTCCAGCTCTGGAGCTTCTACGGTTTCAGTTTACCTGCAGGGTGGAAATATCCTGGTTTTTTAGCGATGCAGGAGGTGTACACATTAATACACATTAAGTCCTATATGATGAAAACATGCACTCTGCTGTTATGTCTGACAAAGTGCTGTGAGTTGTTGATAATCCTTGTAAAAAGCTATATAAAAGCATTTATTCACCATCTAACAGTGAGGTTTAAATTAAATATGGAATTATAGACTGATATTAATGGTTCTTATGGCCTTATTGTACACATAGATGTCATTTAACAATAAGGATAAGCTTATGGTCTCTTTTGACGCTCCTAAAAACCTGCTGTTAGCCCACAACAGTACAATGAATGGAGCCATAACTTCTTATTTCTCTAATTTAATCTGCACAACCCTTGTTGTAGAAGAGATTTAAAGTGCAGTTTACCATATTTGTCTTTTTGTTGGATTTGTTTTTTCACAGCTCACATTTCAATTGTCACATCAGGAAATGAGCAGCTAGAATTAAAACATGACAATGACTCATCTCAATGTTCCAGCGAGCTATTGAAGTGCATGAACAATAACAGTGGCTGCGTTCCTCTAAATGGAATGCAGCCATTGTCTTAGTTGTTTTTAGCACGCCCAGAAACCACACATCACTTCATTCACTCAGTACTTTCTTTTAATCTATTTGGACCTCGTATAAAGCCATTTTCCTGTAGGGGTTAGTGAAGTTTTTGCAGTCTGATACACGTATCAGCTCATGCTGACTTGTTGAAACGTGTCAAAGGGTTAATGACAAAGCTTCCATCTACATTAGGCCAAACAGTGATCATTACAGTGTGGATGTGAGCACCTACACTCTTTCAGTGATGCTTCTTCTCAGCCTCGTCACAATCGCCGAAGTCGGAGAGCACAAGCTGGGATAGGCACCGAGTGGACCTGTGACTCTGAACTGGATGGATGGATGGATGGATGGATGGATGGATGGATGGATGGATGCTCTTCCCAGGCTGGAAAACACCCAGGATTTGGATGAAAAAGATGATTTCTGAAAACAGAAGAGTGACACCAAAGGTAAACAGTGCCAGAAAGACCACAGACATACAGTCAAAGCATCAAACTCTGAAATATCCCAATTTATTATTTAACGAGAACAGAGCAGTCACCAATAAGACTAATGTGGTACTAGGAGTAATATAATAATAACAATGTACCAGAGGTGGTTATTGTTATCATAATGTGTATTTCATAAGGAGAGTAATGTGAGCTGAGAGTAGACATGAGCCTCAGCGAATCATGTGATGTTCAAACAGCTGTTTTACATTAAAAAACAATTTTAAAAATTCAGTTTTAGGATAAATTGTTTCTTCAGTTTCTGGTTATAATGATGATGGATAAAAATCCAAAGAGGACGTGTGTCTGATGTTTGAACTTTGGAAGACACGACAAGCTTCGAGAATTTCACCCTAAAATGGCACCAAAGAGATCGGACGTCCTCACTTTGTGTTATATCCAAGTCGACTAGGGAATCTTCATATGTTACCTGAGTGCAAGCTGGTGATGCCAATGCTGTTACGATGGCAGAATGTAGTTTATCAGGTTTACAGACGACACACTGATGTACAAACACCTCCCAAAGAGGACGTGCGTCTGACGTTAGAGCGTTAGAAGACACGAGAAGCTTCGAGAACAGGGCGCCCAGCATGATACAGCATTATACTGACGCAGTAGTAATACCTTTACCTTTGATATTCTAAAACGTCCATGGCTGGACGCGAAGGAGATTGGACGTCCTCGCTCAGGTGTGTCTGTGTTGTATCTGACTTCCCAGTACAAGCTGATGATGTCAGTGCTGAATGCAGTGCAGACAATGCAGACAGACATACTGATGTAAAAACAAAAGAATGATCAAACTGGTTTTGTGGTAGTACCTGCTACAGTAGGTGTTTCTAGAAAGTGCCCATCAAGCAGCTGGAAATGATGTCCTTTCCCTTTTCAACCACATTTAGACAGAAAGGGACATCTTTGCACTTTATAACCAGATGTTTCAGAGGTTTTTTTCTGGGTGGGCGCTACTAGATGCTCTGTCACAGCGGCTACAAATAAAAGACTAAATGCAGACCCATAACTAGAGCATACCCACTGATCTGGACATCCTTTTCAGTTTCCCACTGAAAACGCTGCATCCAGAAAAGCTATCCAAACTACCTGGCCCTGTGTGAAAAAGTATGTGATGTGAAAGACTCATCACCAGTTATCGCAAACGCTTGATTGCAGTTCTTGCTGCCAAGAGAGGCACAACCAGTTATTAGGTTTAAAGGGGAACTGCTTTTTCTCACAGGGCCAGTTAGGTTTGGATAACTTTCTTCTTTAATAAATGAAATCATCATTATAAAACTGCATTTATTATATTTATATTATATATAATATTATATTATATTTACTATTTTTGTCTATATGATTAGTTTGATGATCTGAAACATGGAAGAGTGACAAATATGCAAAAAAAAAAAAGAAATCAGAAAGGTAGCAAAGACTTTTTCAGAGCACTGTATATCCTGTAGAGGAAAAAGCTTTTACTAAAAATAACTAAACTTTTAATAGTTTTTCAGCAGATTTGACTGGATATTCTATACATGTGGTTTTTGACCACTTAAATTAAAGTTAATTTAGAAAATGTTTCAAAATAACTGTCCAAAAAGTTTCCAGGTAGCAGATTTACTTCTAGAAGGAGCGATCAGTTTGAATTTAAGCAACTCTTGAATGACTAAAATTAAAATTTTCATCAGTCTCTATAGGCCTGTGTGGCTTAAATCCACAAGAAGGAATAAAACTCAGAACCAGCACAGGCCAGCTAATAACAGCGTGTACATAAGAAAATCTGCTGGAGCTCACAGCAGAAATGATTATGTTACTCATTTCTAATGGACTCAGTTCCCGCCCTGCCAAATCCAACTTATAACCCTGTGTATATCATATACTTGTAATATTGATATATAGGCAGCTGTTATAAAACATAGTGACACCTTTCTGTGTTTTTTATAAAGTAATTAAACAATGTGACTTTTATGTTTGCTTTATAAAGTAGTTATTATAATAGCCTAATATAATAATTAGAGTCTCAGTCTGTTTTTTTTTTCTTTTTGTAACATAATAAACAGCCAATACATGATTATTAAGCCCAAAACAATTTACAATTACAATACAATGAAAACATTTTTTTGGGGGGGGGGCTATCAAGGTTATATTTTTTTTATTTTTGTGTGTGTGTATTTGGTCTCTTTTAGTAATAAATTACATTTTAAATAATTAAATTAAAATGAAAATAAAAACTTAGGGAGATAAAGAGAGATTCTTTAACCACAATTGGATATATTATATATTGTAAATTGATATAAACATACCCACATTTCTGTGGATTCTATATAAAGTATTAACATGTTTTTTTAAGATAAAGTTTATTATAACTTTTATGTACTTTGTATTTATTGTAACTTTTTTGTAGCCTTCCTGTAATATACAAATTACAGAATAAATATAGAAGACAAAGAGGTTCCTTTCTGTCATCTTAACATATACTTGTATATATAATATATATAGAGCTGTGATAATGTCAGGATTTCACTGCGTGTTTATGAAGCCCAGAAGTTTAAATGTAGGCATGTGAAGGCAAAGTCCATAAATGTACAAATAAGTTTCTAAAAGAAGGCCTCAACATGCTATTACTATATTTTAAATCAGGGGTGTCAAAGTCATTGTAGTTCATGGATCCTAATTTCATGTCAGATTGGTCAGATAAGTTAAAAAAAAAGCAAATACATATACATCACCTCAAAAAGTATCTCCCTTTCTTTTATAGTAAAGATGTATGCACTGAAAATGTTCACATTTAAAGATCCATTTACAGAATTTAATACACTCTCATTACACATACATTAAACTTTATGGATCACAATGGATCTACAAAAGCACAAAGATGTGCTCACGTGCAAAAGCTCAGATGAAATACTTTAAATTTGCGTATATTTTCACTCGTGTAGTAACACGGCAGTAACAGTTGTGCTTTTTTGACTTTTTAATTTGCACATTTTGCAAAGGTATCCAGTGGGCCTGATTGGATCCTCTGGCGGGCTGGTTTTGGTCCATGGACTACATGTTTGACACCTATGTTTAAAGTAAAGGGGCTCCTTTTCTGTGCAGTATGTGTTCATTTCTTGTAATATGTAATTTACACTAATCAGTACTTACCTATAGTATGTGTACATTTAGGCTACTGTCCTGTATCCCTGATGTCTCAGGCATGAAATTTCTTTCTTTCTTTGACTTAATTTATACAACTGTGACCTAAAATATTCACATAAAAAAACAATCACATGACACAGATTTTTCCTTTTTTCTCACTTTATTCTTTTGCTGTTATTCTTGTGGTAAGAAACAAGCAGCCACTTACAGATTCAACACGTTCACTTCCCAACACAACAAGAATCTACAAACACGCACAGCCACTGAGCCGCCACAGCGCCTTCAGGACAACAAAACCATCCAACAGTAAAATAACGCCGTCGTCGTAGGTAATCGTAGAAAAACAGCACCAGTTTGTGTGAAGCTGCGGTGATCGGAGGAAGCTTCCCTCCTCCTCTTCACTTGTTCATGTGGTGCTCTTCATGCATGGGTGTCGGTGTGGCACAGGTGATTCACGTTGGCACATTTGAACAGGAATAGAAAAACAAACATCCTAAATATATAGAGTGCACAGACAACAAGACGTGATCATGTATAAATATAATACTGCTAGGCAGGAATGAGAGGATCAGTGGTTTATCTTCAGCCTGTGCAGCTCAATCTTCGTGCTCTGTGGAGACTCACTGCTCTGATAACATCCCGCTTTATGTTCCTACAGCTGCTCCATGACGTGCTGCTCAGACTCAGCAACATATTTTAGTTTCTTCCCTTTGATTTCTGCTCACTCTGAGGTCTCATTTATTTGGTGTATGTTCAGACTGCTGTGTGAAAAGTGTGCAAAGGCTCATTACTATGCACAGAAAGTATTCAGTGAGCTGAGACAAGATAATCCAAAATCTGTACTTCTACTTGTTTTGCTCTAAAGATAAGAATCACAAAGTTAGTATTCAAAGTGCTAGCTCAAATCTTTTCTTGTCCCTGATGTTTCTTACTAAGAAGCTGCACTTATTAATATTTTCTTACTATTAATGTACCCCATACATTACTCTGTACCACAGAGCAACTCTGTGCTGTAGCTCAAGAACTAATAAAAACATAAAAAGTCAGAGTCAGAGCCACAGAGACCCTGCTGCTGCTCTAACACAGCCTTAAATGTGCATCAAAATAGACTCAAGTTTGAGTCATATTCAGTTTAATAATTTACTTGAACTGCTTTAAAAATGTACCTGCATGTCTGTGACCCAAAGAGCAATAAGAGCCAGAAAGGCCGTGGGACGTACTGACAGACTCATGTTTATGAGACAGAAATAGAGAGTAGCTGCAGCTGTGTAACTCAAGGCTGCTCAGCCATAGATTTTAGGGACATTTCCTGGAGTAAACAAGCCTTTTTAAGTTTTATTCACACCTATATTTGCTCTCAGAAGTGATCTCGCTGCGATCTTTAACCCTCAAGCGACCGAGACGTTTCTGTGACTGAAACAACTGAGTGGATTCATTTATGACTCAATTATATATTTTAGACAGGAGAACTTTTATTTAATAGTGGCTCTGTTCTTGTTTATCATACCTCTACTGTTTCTGTGAGATATTACTTAGCATCATGGCCTCACAGGAAAAAAAAGTTGTTGGTTCAAATCCCCTGGCCAGCTGGGTCCTTTCTGTGTGGTTTGCATGTTCCTCCAGTGCCTGTATGGGTTTCCTCACACAGTCCAAACTCATGCATGTCACGTCAACGGGTGATTTTAAATTGGCCACAGATGGCAGATAGATGAAGTGCTTGAAGTATGTGAATGTATGGTTAAAATGTAACTCGTAGTGATCAGTAAGACTAGAAAAGCACGATATGAATGCAAGCACATTACACTGCAACATATGTCTGTCAACTGAGCATAAAGTATCTGCCTCAAGGCTTCTGCAGCATTAAATCTTCCTACTCAAATTCTGTTAGCCATGGAAAACATCACAATCTAGTGATTAAAAGTAGAAAATAGAATAAAATCAGAGCCTATAATGTTGAAACACTTCATCATCCTTACCACACCAATTCCTGTAAAAAACTATAAAATGTTGTAGATGTAGACTGACAAATTTATGGCAGGAAACATTTTTATAATTAAAAATATCACAACGTCACATATAAATGACTCCACTCGGTCACTTGAAGGTTAAATAACATGTTCTGGTTCCCTTCGTGCACTCTGTGAGGTCTACAGATGCCACTGAGACGAGGACAGTGGACCAGATTTGGGAACAAAGTTATAATCCCAGCTAAGCTCACAGGCTGAGTTCATCCATAACTGCAGGCGAGGCGGGAACGTTTCTGGGACATGTGACCGAGTCAGAGGCAGTGAGAGCACGGGAATGTTCAGAGAGTGCAGTTTTATGATGACACGGTGTTTGAAGCAGTTGGATTTCATCACCACACGGCGCAGTTCATCCATCGGAAACAAAAACACTGTTAGAGGAACCCACGATGCAGCGGGACGCCGAGCACAGTGGGCGGTGTAACAACAAACAGAATCCACACACATCTTCACATGAGTCTAAAGCTATGGTGTCTACAGTGTACGTGTGTGTGTGTGTGTGTGTGTGTGTGTGTGTGTGTGTGAGACGGGGGGTGTAATAGATACTATTTTAAATAATTCGGTCGACATCACTTCAGTTCAAACCATCAAAAACTGTACTGGTTTTGACCTTTCACAGTTTAAGATACAAGCAGGGTGATAATGAGAAGTCTTTATCAGTGTTAGTATGATCAGCTTGAATTTGGCCAAACATTTTAAATCCAAAGACAGCCCTTCACTCTCGTGTAATTAATCAGATCAGTCGCTCCAATTAAGACACAGATTAGATTTGTAAGAGTCACTTTGGAGAATCTCTGATCATCAGCCTGTCGTCACCAATCACAGACACGTGCTTGAATTTATTTTCCCTTCTTTACTTTTATCCTGTGATTGAAAATCAGTGCAGTTTTCCTGGTTGCTCAGAAATTTACAAAACACGGCGGCTTGGACGGATGAAGCTCCAACACCAGCGATTACCAGATACCACTGGAGCGGCCGCCAGGAGGGGCCAGGATCCGAGCCGAGGACCTCTTCGGGATGTGGTCATCGACCTGCGACCCTGGGAGAAAAACATGTACAATACCTTTAAATTTGATCCAGGACTTTGATATAATCTCACCAAAGTCACAGACGATTTTATTCCAGCCCACCTGAGAGGCTGAAGGAGGACTCGTGGAGGTCTCGGACTCCCGAGTGCACTCGACCACAGGGTTTGCTGGACGTCTCTCCATCTATGGGGCCCAAGCCGAGCTCCTTCTTCAAGGTGTTTGCAACCTTGGCCACGTCACCCGAGTAGGGATCCCTGTCCACCCCTTTGTAAGCCTGAGTCTGAAACAGGAAGAGGTGAAAAGTATGAACTTTATTAATACAGCAGATACACACAGATGTAGGGGTAAGGTCGAGATGTTTAACTATTTTAAACCCAATAACAACAGTCAGACCCTCGAATGGGTCATCTTAATTTTTTCTCAAATCAGCCAATAAATGGATTTTACTAGGTGGGAACAGACCATGACTGCTTGATGTTTTTAGAGTTTGACACGTACTACTTGGATGGTACAACATGAGCAGTCTGAGAAATATTTTAGTAAGATCCTACAAATTCAAGGTTGTTTTGTTGCAGCTAAAAATCTTCCTCCAATTAACTATTGGCCTCAAGGGACACTAGTCACTAAAATGAACATAAGTCCAAAAACCCATGATGCCAGGGCAAACAGAAGGGCACAGCGAGTAAACCTTATACACAGACGATTCAACAAAGTTTGCAGGGAAGACGGCTGATCAGGTGGTGCAGAGGTTAGCACTGTGACTACACAGCAGGAAGGTACTGGGCTCGAGTCCAGGCTGGGACCTTTCTGTGTGGAGTTTGCATGTCATCTCTGGGTACTCTGGCTTCCTCCCACAGTCCAAAGATATTGTAACAGCCCTGCCTCTTTTGGCTGCTGGGTTGGCAGGTCGTCTTTGTGTTGCAGGTACCCAGTGGGCGTGGTCGGGTCAACACCTGGGCCCAGTGTTCCCCAGTATAAAAGCACACTTCACACTTCAGGTGTGACAACATGCATGGTTTGGTCAATTGGTGATTCTGTCCAGGGTGAACCCCGCCTCTCGCCCTATGACAGCTGGGATAGAGGATGGAGGGAACAGATGGAAACAATGGGGAGACTATAATAATAAAATCAAACCAGAAAACAAAAATTAAACTCAACAAAAAGTTTAATTAAAACCCAGAACCAGGACAAGAATAAGTTAGAATAGGAGATGGAAAACTATTTATTTCATCAGATACTCGTGATTTTAATCATGAGGAGTATATTCAAAAGCAGAATAAGTAAAACGGTCATATTTGGGATTATTGCAAGTAAGTTATTCCCATTTATGACTAAAACTAGGTATGAAAGAAAATTAGTAACTGGAATAAAAATAAAAACTAGACTTTAGAAAAAAATCCTGTGCACTCACAAAACTAACAAAAATGAAATGAAAAACAAAGAAGAAATATCTTTAGTTTCAGTCTTTGTCAGTGCGGTTAAGAAAACTCAACCCAGCAAGCATCAGGAGGGTTTGGTGAAGATGTGTTTGGTAAATGGTGTTTGTCTTTTTATTTTCAATTCAATTCAATTCAATTTTATTTATATAGCGCCAAATCACAACAAAAGTCGCCTCAAGGCGCTTTATATTGTAGGGTAAAGACCCTACAATAATACAGAGAAACCCCAACAATCAAACGACCCCCTATGAGCAAGCACTTGGCAACAGTGGGAAGGAAAAACTCCCTTTTAACAGGAAGAAACCTCCGGCGGAACCAGGCTCAGGGAGGGGCAGCCATCCGCCGCGACCGGTTGGGGGTGAAGGGAGAAGGACATGCTGTGGAAGAGAGCCAGAGATTAATAATAGCTCATTAAATGCAGAGAGGTGTTAAAAACACGGAGAGAAAGAGAAATACTCAGTGCATCATGGGAAACCCCCAGCAGCCTAAGCCTATTGCAGCATAACTAATGGAGGATTCAGGGTCACCTGATCCAGCCCCAACTATAAGCTTTATCAAAAAGGAAAG
>VUQS01034137.1:0-22396 GCA_015108495.1 Heterochromis multidens
GAGTGTTTCTCCTTCTCTCACCTCTGTTCACTCACCTTGTGTTTTTACACCTCTCTGCATTTAATGAGCTATTATTAATCTCTGGCTCTCTTCCACAGCATGTCTTTCTCCCCCCACCCCCAACCGGTCGCGGCGGATGGCTGCCCCTCCCTGAGCCTGGTTCCACCGGAGGTTTCTTCCTGTTAAAAGGGAGTTTTTCCTTCCCACTGTTGCCAAGTGCTTGCTCATAGGGGGTCGTTTGATTGTTGGGGTTTTTCTCTGTATTATTGTAGGGTTTTTACCTTACAATATAAAGCGCCTTGAGGTGACTTTTGTTGTGATTTGGCGCTATATAAATAAAATTGAATTGAATTGAAGTGTAGCTTTCCGCAGCACCGAGTCATAAGTGGCGTAATCTGCCAACCATTGTTGACAGTAATTTACAAGCCCCAAGAATGACATCAGCTCTGTCTTGGTATGAGGTCTCTTAATGTTCTTTATCACCTGCACTCTTTCAGGCGACAGGTGACGGCATCCATCTTTCAAAACATATCCCAAATAGTTCACTGCTGGCTGGCAAAACTGTAGCTTAGCGAGCGAAGCTCTGTGTCCCCCTTCAGCCAGATGTGTCAGCAGACCTAAGGAATCTTTCGAACATTCTGATTCCGTGGGCGATGCCACTAAAATGTCATCCACAAACTGCAAGAGCGCTGAGACAAGTGTGCATTTACTCCGGCTGAATAAACACCGGCCGAATCCACAAAACTCATTGACAATTGGCACCATACAAACTGTTCATTTTTATATGTAAATGCAGACAATCCCTGAGTATTTTCATGCACAGGGACCAATAATATGGTGAACACAAATCCACTACTATATAAAAGGTTGAATCAGCGAGAAGTGCTGCTAGAATGGAATTAATATCAGACACAATTGGAGCTATGGGGAAAACAGCTTCATTTACTCTCCTCAAATCTTGTGTGAAGCGGTATTTATTAGTTTTAAAATAGGATTTATGGATGTATTATTCTGTGATCACCTTTTGACAATGACTCCTTGTTTTAACAAGCTATTTGTGACTGGGCGGATCCCCTCTTCCTTTTCCTTAGATAAAGGATATTGTTTGATGTAATTGGATACTTATTAAAATTAATATTGGCCTCATATGGCTGCACATTGAGCCTGCCCACATGATTAGCATGTAATGCCCATAATTCCATCGTGACAGCCGCCAGTACCAATGGTGGTTTCAGTGTCACCCTTCTGATATTACCTGTGTGA
Organism: Heterochromis multidens; assembly: GCA_015108495.1. Lineage (NCBI taxonomy): Eukaryota > Metazoa > Chordata > Actinopteri > Cichliformes > Cichlidae > Heterochromis > Heterochromis multidens. The sequence continues at coordinate 1,264 of VUQS01034137.1, forward strand.
ATACTTGGTCTATGATCTTGTAAAAATTTAATAAAGAAATGTGTCGGTTCTTCTCCATAAGACCAAACAATATAATTTGTATTTTGATCTTTCTGCCCTGTTGGTTTCTCTAAATACTCGTTACAGGACTTTGATAAAGGATTTAGGATAAAGGATTTTGTGTGCGCACAGCACACACAAAGAAGTGAATCTCACCTTTCCCAATTTTCCACAACATCAATAACCCATGAGGAGATCTTCTACCCTTGATCTACTACTTTAATTGAAAAGGAGGATTCAACAGGTTTCAAATTAATAAGTTTGGCCGCAATTGCAGCATGACATGCCACTATTTTCTTAATGTTTTCCACTAAAAACATACTAGAAATAAATTCACAATGCATTAAAATACACTAAGCATCATAAAACAGTCCTGTATTATAAGTCAATAATTGATAAGTTTTACTGGTAGGAATTTTACCTTCTGATGAACATGAAATGGTTGCTTAGCAAGTCTTGTCCCATTAAAGACATAGGTGTCGTATTGCTTACTACAAATGAGTGCTGCAGCTTTATATCATCTAAATCAATTAATAATGGAATGGGCAATGGCTCTGTTTGAGGGACACCACTAATCCCGACACTCTGGACAAAGCATTTGCTCAGCGGTCACTTTAAATCATTTTGTTTTAAACATGAAATTGTGGTTCCTGTATCCACTAAAAATTAATTTTTTTGTCTGCTACCAATAAACTTAATTGAGGTATTGATTATCCGAAATATGAAATTGCAGAACCACTGTTATTCTGGAACAGTCTCCTCCGTCCATGTCCCTCTGTTGGGATTCTTAGGGTTCCCATAACGTGTTACTTGGATTATGTGTATTTGATGCCATAACTCTCTGATTCCCACCTGTTATCGGCTGCTGTGTGTATGCAGAATTACCTAGAGATTGGCAGTTCCCATTTTGGGCGCGGGGAAGGGTGGCCCTTGGGGTTCTGTAACTATTTTATTCTCATTCCGTCTTCTAACTGGGCAGTTTCTCATCCAATGTCCCATTCCTTTACAATAATGGCACACATCATTCACACCCCCATTTCTGCCACCTCTTCTGCTACGGCCAACAGTTCTGCCCATTCGCGTTATTTGGGTATTATACCAAGATATATGCAGCTTTGTCACTGAGCTGCATATCCTCTAGCGATCCCCCTCATCATACTCCTATCTTCAGGTATAGTGTTTTGAAAGGCCATGACACACTCACCGTCTTCAGGGGTGAGCTGTGTTGCTTGTATTTTATTACGCGGGTAATTAAAAAGCCCGATAGTGTCCAATTCTCTAATTTTCTTTAACAAATCCTTTGGACTCTTAGAATAGATGTCAGGAGCCGATAACTTAACAGTATAAGCAGCATTATGGTCTAAACCATTTAAAAACATAGAGACAAATAAAGGATCCTCTTTATCTTGAATTTCTAGCTTTGCCTTTTCTTTCCGACACTTCTGAAACCTAACCGCATAATCGGACATGGTTTCATTAAGTTTATGTTTACAATTTAAAACTTGTGTAACATCCCTATCTTGGGCTGCACATTTCTGTAAAAATGTAGCAATTTCTTCTAAATACTTTTCTTTATGTGCCTTAGTTTGCCATGGATATTTCTTTTCAAGCTAGGTCTCCTTTTCTACCAGACCATCATTGTCATAATCCAACGTATCACATTCCTCAATCAGCTTCTCAATTTTGATATGTGGCATTGAAGTGGTTAATATGTATCGGACATCTTTGCCTGACATAGAGCTATGCATCAGAGCCGTTGTCCACCAATTCAGGAATACTGTTGGATTACTTAAAGGAGGTGGGGCATCCTATGCAATTCTAGAAATTTCTACTAATGTTAATGGTTTGTCCATAACTCTATTATCCAAAGTGACTAAAGGTACTATAAACTGTCTATCTACTTCCTCCCCAATAGCATGTGTCTGCTCCTTTTCGTTTTCTTTATGTACATAAATCCAACATATTTAATACCTTTATCACTTCATTTTAGGTTACACCATTTATTATAGCCTTAATGCTTTTACTGTCAAGTTTTCTGCTAAAATTTAACTCTACCTTTGCTTCTTTTTCATAATTATTTATTGTTCATTTGAAACTATCTACTAGTCCTTTAGATAATTCATTTATGTCAACTTCCTGTCCCTTTCAATTATGACTAGGATTCTTTTAAAGTCACTAGCCATATATTCTTTGGCATATTTTGTTTTTTCTGCTTCCCTTTAACTGACCCCTGTGCCTTGTTTCCTATCTATGTTTTTGAAAACCTTTTTATGATTGTTAATCCATTGTTGGGCACAGTGTTCTCTCCACTTTAAAACCTGCATATTCCTATTTTTCATCATTGAAAAAATCACGGTGGGAACAATTTTAGGTGTTATTTTATGTTGGTGTTTCTCACCCGACTCCAAAAACATCCAAGCACTCATTTCATCATCCGACTTATAATCTGGGGGACCCTGAGTTGTGTGCAGAGAAGGATACAAAGAGGTCCAAGGTTTGATATCATGCGTGGATTCATTATCTAAAGTGGCAGTTGACTCTGTAACCGTATCTTGCATCGTAGCTATGTTTAATTTAGATTTTTTCTTTTCTCTTTTAACAATATTTGCCGGCCATTGTTTACTCATTCCCATGCTTTAAAAACATCAATCATGTAATCTGTATCCCAGTTGGGATTAGGCACTGCCGGATTATCAATCAAATATCCACGCATGATGTCCAGCTTATGCTTATCAAAGCAACCCTCTCTAAGATATCTATTATTGATCCATTCAGATGTGTCTGTTAAAAAGGGTTCTACATAGTAAAAACCTCAGTTTAATTGAATCCATTCTTTAGGCATCATCTGATTAATAGGTTTATTTGTAATACTCTTTAAATGAGGGTTTGTTTTTAATAATTCCTTCATCACTTTTCTTTCTTTCCTCAGAAAATCATGTTCTGTTTTATTATTTATTGACACGCCTTCACTTCACTTCAAGACAATTTACTAAAAAACACTGATCTCCAGTTGTCTCTTATTCCTTTACGTCTCACATTTAATCAATTAATTTGCACATCATGAACGGGATTAATACATTGCTGTCTATCAGTGCTGCTTGATTGATCGAGACTTACACTTGCCCTTATATTATATGAATATTTCTATCCAATATCACAATAATCACCACCAGAACCACAATCAAAAAACAACAAGAGTCCAATTTCACTTCCCATCAGTGACTGACTCTTCACATTCCAGTCCACTCCGCAGGGCCTGTGGCTGATTTCATTTCCCATATAATCTCAGTCTGGCTTCACCCTTTGTGAAGCGACCATTCATGACTGCGCACCCGGTGGCTGTGCTATTGGCACCGCTATTTTTATTTTTTATTTTATTTTATTTTATTTTATTATTATTATTATTTTTTTATTTCATTTGAATACACATTTTTCCTTTATTCCTTTTGTATTATTTTAGGGTCTTTACCTTACAATATAAAGCACCTTGAGGCGACTTTTGTTGTGATTTGGTACTATATAAATAAAACTGAATTTAATTGAATTGAACTTTATATCTCACAGTCCAACGCCACCATCACATGTGTGTTGCCTCAACACGGCCATCCTTACGATGCCACTATCTTTATATATATACTGTATGTCTTTATATATTTTGTTTACCAACTCAACATGAGTCTTGTCACACATTCACACCCTTAGGAAGAACGCCTAAACACTACTGCAGTTGGCCAACTGTTAAAGCGGGCAATTTTCATGTGCATCAACCACAATCCCGTCAGAGTGACTTTCAATTAATAATTTGGACATATGTATGCAGGTTTGTAAAGTCAATCAAGTCATAGCCAATATAAACACAACACATCATCACATCTTAAAGCTCTTTCTAATGTGTCCGTCAGGTAAGCAGAAAAACCATAAGCAAAGCAAATAATAAAGCCTACTTACCTTTAAGATCACATCAATCCTGTTCGTGATGCCAATTGAAATGATGTGTTTTCTTTGTGGATGTTGAGACAATAAAGAGATGAACCCCAAATTAGGTTTGAGAAACTTTAATGTACAGCTGTGGATTCCTCCTTGCATGCACCGAGAGAGAATAACCACTACCTTTCTATATGGAGGCCCCTTTGTCCATACCATATCCAGACATCCTGGTGCCTAAGATCCCCCCGAAGGTGGGGATCTTAGGCACTGTGACTATGCAAGAATATATTACGCTACCCCAGAGGATACAAAAAACAAATATATATGCCAAACACTAAGTAATCACAAGTGTGTCAGTATGTGTGTGTATGTATATAAGTATGTATGTGTCTTGTGTAAGTATATATGTGTGTATTTGTGTCCGAAAAAACCGAATGAAGAAATGTGCCTATTGTAATGTGAGTGGATTTAATGCTGACTTTTGCCCTAGATTAAGTAGGTGAAAGGTTACAGAGAGAAGAACAACAGGGTGTTTTATTGGACTTTTAGTGTTGCTTTATGGACTGTGCGCATGTGGGGATTTTATCTTGTTTGTCGACCCATCATTGAATTTTTTTAGTTATTCATTTTACACTTTTTATTCTTTTTTTATTTTAGGCCAGGGCTGCTTAGGGTTTTTACTGTTTTTATATTCTTATTGTAAATAAATTCTTTTTACTTTGTTAAAAAGAAGTCTCTCCTGCTTCCTTGGCTGGCCACACACTGCTCTCCACCCATTTAGAAGGGTTTTTTTGCCCTCTCCGTTGGGTCACAAATTTTGGCGTTGCCGGTAGCATTGGGTCTGAGAGTAGTTGTTGGTAGCCAAGGAGGCTAGTAAAGATGATGGTATATCCGTGTATCTCCCGTGTGTTAAGATTAGATTAGATTAGATCTGCTGTTGAAACGTGTTAAGTTTGAGAAGAAGAAATGGAAATGTTGTTGTCTCCCGAGTTAAATGAGTCAACCGAGCTGAGGTTTGGTCACAGTGTATGTGCAGGCATGAGATTTGGCTGGATGTGGCAGTATGATTGTATCACACACCTATTGCTCATGCCTTTTGGGTCTATGTGACTGTGGCAGGGACTGCTACAATTTTAGTGTGGGGGAATGTCACGGGGTGGAAGTAATTTTAATGTTTTATTCTGTGTTTTATTTTGGTTTTATAGGTTTTATAGGTTTTTTTAAAAATATTTTTTGCATCCTTTTATTTTGAAAAGTTGTTAATTCCTACCCACATCTTCCTAAAGAAGGAAATTAGCAGCATCTGCTCAGTCACTATATAAAAGAGCAGCAGACACAGAGCAGAGATGGAGCAGGCACAAGGAGGAACACAGCACAGATTCAGCAGAGCTTCAGCAGTGCAAGGGGAAGAAACAAGATGGATAGTACAGACGGATGCCAAGGAGACCTGAGATTGGCCATGGAATTGTTTGGGGAACTGGTGTCGGATGTGGAAGAGGAGTTGGACCCAGTAAAAGGCTTTTTTCAGTGAGACACAACTGGTGAAAGACTGATTGCTGTGATGGTGGTTCTAGAGCATTTGTTTTAAGACTGTTGCACTCATGTGTATAAGGTTGGACTGCTAGCTTGGTTTTAGTTTTTGTCACTTTTTAAATGCCCTGGGCTTGTTTTAATGTAAATAAATCAAATCTCATTAACTGCCACTGCTATGTTTTTGTACTCCTTGGCTTCTTTCTTTTAGCTGCTCTCTACCCGATGGAAAAGGACCCCCCCCTTACACTCGCCTGTCAAACTCCTTGGTGGCTGGGGCCGTGGGATGGATGAGATTCACCCTGAGTTCCTCAAGGCTCTGGAAGGTGTGGGGGTGTCTTGGTTGACTTACCTCTGCAACATCATGTGGAGATCTGGGGCAGTGCCTCTGGATTGGCAGACTAGGGTGGTGATTCCCTGTGTGTAAGAAGGGGGACCAGAGGGTGTGCTCCACTTCTTACAGGGGGAGGGAGATCACACTCCTCTGCCTCCCTGGGAAGGCCTATGCCAGGGTACTGGAGAGGAGAGTCCATCCTTTAGTTGTTACACATTATTCAGTCTGTATATGAACATGATATTTTCCTGATTACCCAAAGAAACTCGGCCAATAGGGCCACAAGCCAGTGTACTCCTAATGCCAGTCTCAAGCCCAGATAAATGCGAGGGTTGTGTCAGGAAGGGCATTCAAGGTAAACTTGAGAATAAGATTTCCATACCAAATGGGTCGAGGCCCTGGTTAACAACAACCACATTTGCTGCTGTAAGCCAACAGGGTGCTGGTGGAAACTGCTGACCAAAGACAAAGGAAGAGGAAAGGGGGAAGGTGTGTTAGGAGGCAGCATTAGAGAAGGAAAGGCAAGACCGTGGAGGTGAGAGTAGGGACTTTAAATATAGGGATTGTGACTGGTAAAGGGAGAGAGATGGCTGATATGGAGAGAAGGAAGGTAGAAATATTGTGTGTGTGGGACACCAGGAGGAAGGGAAGCAAAGCCAGGAGCACTGGAGGTGTTCTACCATGGTGTAGATAGGAAGTGAAATGGAGTAGGTGTAATCTTGAAGGAAGAGTGTGTGAAAAATGGTGTGGAGGTGCAGAGAGTCTGTTGAAGAAATGACTCCCAGTCCTGTTTTGCAGGGTTTGCTGTGGTGGTGTGTTTATTAAGTATTCTGGTATACGGTGGGCTTATCGACCCAGAGAGTGGGTCTGGGAAGGTAAGCCGACCCTGAACCACTGAAAAGGCATGGCATTTATACTGGTACACAAGAGGATGGGAGGGGACAACAATCAGTGGAGGGTATGATTTGTGGGTGTTAAACAGAGTCAAAAGGTATGGCATCAACGGTCTGGAAGACAACAGTGGGTTAACAAGATCAAAGAATAAGGTGTAAACAAGTAACACAGAGATTATAAGGTCTAATGGTCAAACATTCCAGGGGGTAGGAAACTGCCTTCTGGTTACAGGTATTGTAAGCAGAAACAAAAGAATGTTAAAGGCAAAAGATTCAGAGAAGTGAGTCTTTCTCAATATTCTTCATCAAGTGTCAGACAGGATCATGAGTTTGAAGCTGGAAATTGAATGGTTGATGTTGATGGTTGTCACTGCGTATGCCCCACAGGTCGGATGCCAGTTAGAAGAAAAAGAGAAATTCAGGGGTAAGTTGAATGACATGGTAAAAGTTCCCTGGGGGGGGAGAAATTGGTGATTGGAGCAGACTTTAATGGACATGTAGGTGAAGGGAACAGAGGTGATGAGAAGGTGTTGGGTAGGTATGGTCTTAAGAAGAGAAATGCGGAAGGTCAGATGATAGTGGATTTTGCGAAAAGGATGGAAATGGCTGTTGTGAACATGTACTTTAAGAAGAGGGAGGAACATAAGGTGGCATATAAAAGTGGATGAAGACGCATACAGGTGGACTATGTCTTATGCAGAAGATGCAATTTGAAAGATATAGGAGACTGCAAGGTGATGTCAAGGGAGAATGTAGCTACGCAACATCAGATGGTACTCTGTAGGATGGCTTTGGAAATCAAAAAGAAGACATGAGTGAAGGCAAATCTAAGGATTAAATTGTGGAAGTTAAAGAATATTATTGCACAGAGTTCCAGGAGGAGTTGAGACAGGCTCTAGTTGGTAGGGAAGAGTTACCAGATGCCTGAAGAAGGTACAGCTGAAGTGGTGAAGGAAACTGCCAAGAAGGTGTTTGGTGTATCCTCTAGACAGAAGAAAGAAGACAAGGGGACTTCAATTCAATTCAATTCAATTTTATTTATATAGTGCCAAATCACAACAAAAGTTGCCTCAAGGCGCTTTATATTGTAAGGTAAAGACCCTACAATAATACAGAGAAAACCCCAACAATCAGACGACCCCCTATGAACAAGCACTTGGCAACAGTGGGAAGGAAAAACTCCCTTTTAACAGGAAGAAACCTCCGGTGGAACCAGGCTCAGGGAGGGGCAGCCATCTGCTGTGACCGGTTGGGGGTGAGGGGAGGAAGACAAAGACATGCTGTGGAAGAGAACCAGAGATTAATAATAACTCATTAAATGCAGAGTGGTGTAAAAACACATAAAGAGTGAACAGAGGTGAGAGAAAGAGAAACCCCCAGCAGCCTAGGCCTATTGCAGTGTAACTAAGGGAGGATTCAGGGTCACCTGATCCAGCCCTAACTATAAGCTTTATCAAAAAGGAAAGTTTTAAGCCTAATCTTAAAAGTAGAGAGGGTGTCTGTCTCCCGACTTGGTGGTGGAATGTGAAAGTATAAGAAAGTATTCAAAGAAAGAGGCTGGCAAAGAAAAAATGGGATAGTCAGGAAGATGAAAAAAGTAGAGAGAAGTACTGGGAGGCTAGGTGTATGGCAAAGAGAGAGGCGGCAAAGGAAAAGGCTTATACTGAGTTTTATGTGAGGCTGGACACTAAGAAAGAAGAAGAGGACTTGTATTGATTGGCTAGGCAGAAAAATTGAACTGGAAAAGATGTGCAGCAGGTTACAGTGATTAAAGAAATGTACCACATGAAGAGAGTGTGCTGAGAAGGTGGAAGGAGTACTTTAAGGAGCTGAAGAATGAAGAAAATGAGAGAGAGGAGGATGGATGGAAGACAGTTAGTGAATCAGGAAGTGCAGAGGATTAGTAAGGAGGAAGTGAGGGCAGCTATGAAGAGGATGAATAGTGGAAAGGCATTTGGTCCAGATGACATACCTGTGGATGTATGAAGATGTCTAGGAGAGAGGGCAATAGATGTTTTCACCAGATTGTTTAACACAATCTTGGAGAGTGAGAGGATGCCTGAGGAATTGAGAAGAAGTGTACTGGTTGCTGTAGAAATATAAAGCTGATGAGCCATACCATGAAGCTATGGGAAAGAGTTGTTGAAGCTAGGTTAAGAAGAGAGGTGATGATCAGTGAGCAGCAGTATGACTTCATGCTGAGAAAGAGCACTACAGATGTGATGTTTGCTTTGAGAGTGTTGATGGAGAAGTACAGAGAAGGTCAGAACGAGCTTCACTGTCTTTGTGGATCTAGAGAAAGCAGATGATAGGGTGCCAAGAGAGGAACTGTGGTATTGTATGAGGAAGTCAGGGTCTAAGGGTTTGAAAGAAGGCAACTGGACTTCTTTAAGTTGTTTGAAGACGTTTCACCTTTCATCCAAAAGGCTTCTTCAGTTCTAAAACCAAATGGTGGAGAGTCCCAGGTATTTAAACTCTAGTGGGGGTTGTCTCTTGAGTAAAAAAAGGCGTGGGTTGTTTTTTCAACAACCCACGCCTTTTTGGAGAGCCTTTTTCACATCTGGGCTCATGTGATGACTCACATGATCAATAGTGGGTTAATGACCACCACTCAAGAGACTGAAGAACTGAAGAAGCCTTTTGGATCCCAAAAAGCTGAATCTGTTCATCTTTTAGTGGGAGAAACGTTTATCTTATCCAAGTGACTTCTTCAGTCTGGATGAAAGGTGAAACGTCTTCAAACAACTTAAAGAAGTCCAGTTGCCTTCTTGTCCTGGATGACTGAGAAACTACACAGACAAAGTCAGGGGTTGTAGAGAAGTATGTGAGGGTGTTGCAGGACATGTATGAGGACAGATTTTTATATAGCACTTTTCTACTCTCCCGGAGCACTCAAAGCGCAATCTCAATCTCACAAGCACTTTTTTCCTGTACTTAAGTGCTCTAACTAACATTCACACAACCATTCATACACTGATGCATCCATCAGAGAGCAACTTGGGGGTTAGTATCTTGCCCAAGGCTATTTGGCATGCAGACTGGAGCAGCCAGGGATTGAACCACCAACCTTCTGATTAGCAGATGACCTGCTCTACTTCCTGAGCTACAGCCACCAGTGGTGCGGGGTGTGGTAGGAGTGACAGATGGGGGTGAGATTACTTCAGGGATCTGCTCTGAGTCCCTTCTTGTTTGCAGTGGTAATGGACAGGTTGACAGATGAGGTCAGGAAGGGGTGTCTGTGGACTATGATGTTTGCAGACAATATTGTGATCTGTTTTGAGAATAGGGAACACGTGGAAGAAAACCTGGAGAGGTGGAGGTATGCTCTGGAGAGGAGAGGAATGAAGTCAGTATAAGCAAGACAGAATACATGTGTGTGAATTAGAGGGAGACAGGTGTAATAGTGATGCTGCAAAGAGCAGAAGTTTGTGAAGGTGGATGAGTTTAAATGGGGTCAGCCATCCAAGGCAACAGCCAGTGAGAGGTGAACAAGAGTGCAGGCAGGGTGGAGTGGATGGAGACAAGTGTCAGGGGTGATTTGTGACAGAAGGATAGCAGCAAGAGTGAAAGGCAAGGTTTACAAGGTGGTAGTGGGATCTGCTATGATGTATGGTTTGGAGACAGTGGAACTGACAAAAAGACAGGAGGCAGAGCTGATGATGTTAAGGTTTTCGTTGGGAGTGACCAGGATTGACAGGATTAGAAATGTGTATCTCACAGGAGCAGCTCAGGTTGAAATCTTTGGAGACAAAATTCGAGCGGCAAGGCTGAGATGGTTTGAGATGTGCAGAGAAGAAAGGATGTTAATTATGGAACTGCCAGGCAGAAGGAAAACAGAAAGACTGCAGAGAGGGTTCATGGATGCAGTGAAGGACGACATGCAGAGAGTTGGTGTGACAGAAGAGGATGCTAGAGATAGACTGAGATGGAGGCAGATGAGCCACTCTGGAGATCCCTGAAATGAGCAACCAAAAGAAGAAGTACATTACCCAAAGACTTAATACCCAAAGTAATTAAGCACCTAAATGAAACCTTATGACAAGAAATGTTTTAAGAATTACTGACAGTAACTTTTAAAGGAGAAGGAACAAGGAAGTTAAAGCATTCAGATGCTACAAATATTAAGGTCAAGACTAAACCTCTCAAAGGCCATTTTAAATGTGTTCATTTTCATTTCTGTGTAGAATTCCCACACTCCAAATAATATTTACAGCTTACATAACACACATTATTAAAACACTGCAGCTTACTGAAGAGTTCATGTATGGTGTGTTTCGGAAATATCGGTATCTTATAATCAGCCTCCATCAGCAGCATGTAAAGGAGCCAGTGAGTTTTTAATAAATGCCTGAAAGGCAAAAATAACAAGGGTTGGCATGTTTAGCTATTTTATGTTTGACAGAAATTATATTAGCCATAATAAGACCTGATGAAATCTATGCCACTGTGCTGTGAGAATGTTCTGAAATTTGCATTCCACTAATATGGCATGATTGAGGCTAAATGAAGTGGACAGTTTGTAATTCGCAGACATACAGGTCATTAGCATTTTGGTAGAGAGAACCTGGGAAATGAGGACAAGAGTCTCATCCCTCTTGACACTTCTGATGCATTCACTGTGAGCAACACAACTCATTATGACAGCATGCCAGGTTACTACTTTATCTGTATGAATGATTTTAATTCCACAGATGAGGATTTGCCTGATTATTCATTATTTTCATTAAAAATTAAGTAATTTTTACCTATTTTATTCTGCACTGGCATAACAGTGCTACACAGAATGGGTTGCCTAAAAAACAGAAGGTGAGCTATGAAATACAATTAACTGCACAGGCACAGACGTTTTGACTTACTTTAATTCAATCAGCAGTCAATTCATCTTTCCATTTTCTGTCCTCACCGATCTGACTGAAGGTTGCCTTGTGAAGGTGTCCATTTAATTTTGATTGGTCATTTGAAGCAGTTTTGTGCTACATAAGGAACATATAAATCTGTTGTATTGTATGAAAATATAGTTCAACCTTGCTCCCAAAATATAAGGTGAATTCAATTCTGTATCAATTATATTTTATTTATATAGCGCCAAATCACAACAACAGTCACCTCAAGGCTCTTTATATTGTAAGGTAAAGACCCTACAATAATACAGATTATTGGTAAATAAAAACATAATTCAGTTATTTTTAAATCATTTAAAACCTACAGTGTGTTTAATTGAAAATAGGACAAGGACAACATTTCAAATATTTTTTGAAAGATACATGCTCATTTTACAGCACATTTCATAAAGGTTCGGAGAGGTGGGGGATGTTTACCATCACTTATTATTTCAAGAACACTCGATGTTTGGAAACTATGAGGAGCAAATGCTGTAATTTGAAAGGGTAACTAAAACTTCTGTCTTGATGTAGGATTTCAGCTGCTCAACACTTTGGGGACTACATTGTAGTATTTTTATTATTATTGTTTTTTTATTTCAAATATTTCCAGTAGGTGGGCAGCACAATAGTGCAGTGGTTAGCACGGTGGTTAGGCTTTGTTTTCTTACTGAAACACTCTGAAAGTTGTAAATGTACCATTATAAAGTACACAGCTGCACACTACATTAGCTTTATTTTTATATGAACAGTGGATGTAAAATGGCCACTTGCAGTGACGAATCAACAGATAAGTGTCACCATCTCTGCAGTTCCCCCCACCTTTTTAGTTTATTGCTTCTTTCTCTTTTTGACAAGGAATAATGAACATGGTGTCACAGTGGTGCATTGGTTTGCACTCATGGCACAAAGGCTATGGGTTTAAACCTGCTGGCTGGCCGGGGCTTTTCTCTGTGTAGAGTTTGCTTATTCTCCCTGTACCTGCATGGTATCTCTCCAGCTACTCTGGCATCCTGCCACAGTAGACAGAGTTTTCTCATCACTTTGTGCCACTTGTGATGTGCACTTTATAACAACCACCATGCAAATACACCATGCAATACAAAGGTTTGCTCATCAAGGTATCTTTTTATATTGTTAGTGATCTCTTTTGCTGTCCACATTTTCTACTCTTTTGAGTACTGTTTACTATGCAGTGCTTCAATCATCATCTTTCTGTAAACCACTTCCATTCCTCGTAGCTCACTTTCTCCCACATTTATGTCCAGTCAGTTGTACTTATTACTTGTGGAAGCAAAAACATAACTGACTGTGTTTGAGTGTTTAGTCTACAGCTAGTTTCTGTCAGCACCCTCAGGACAGGCTGACCTACAAAGCAACACAATGATAACACAATTAATACAATGAAATCAACATTCTTAGACTTATTTAAAAGCGCCTCTCCTCTTCCTCCTTCTTCTCCTTCTTCTTCTTCTTCTTGTTTTGGCCTTGAGTCGCCACAGTGAATCATCTGCCTCTCAACCTATCCCTTGCTAAATAGCTCTATAAGAAGACAAGTGATCTCCAGCTCCTTAGAATTTTGCCAAAAAAAAAAAAGCATTCCCACATTGAAAAGAAAACCCTACACTTGGTTTGGCCTAGTGATGTCACAGTAGGTGAGCAGCCCGCCAGTCCTAAGTATCACAATTTCTTTTTTTTCAGATATTTTTATACACAAGGTACAACTGTCAATGTGGCCTACTGTTTTATTATGATTTTATATGGATATACAGTACTTTAATATTCTTAGGATTTTGATAGTTAAAAATCATGTGAGATCGTAATTAAGTATCTTATGAATGCATTTTTTCCCCTTTACAGCAGCTGCCAGGCTTTAAAGTAAACTCTCAGTGAACAACTTCAAAACAGCCTTCTGAAGACAATGAGTGTTGGCCAAAAATAATTGTATTTGGAAGCTTCTAATTTATATATGTTGCAACCCTGGCTCATTAGGGGAAGGAACATAATATTAACTAACCAGAGGGAGCAGTTTATAGTTAGTTTAGTTGTTTATTGTATAGGAGCAAGAAAAGATAATTACACAGAAGAAAAAATAGGAATGCGGGGTGGATGCATGCTAATCAAACAAACAAAATAATAAATAAAACACAAAGTGATGTCTAGTTGAAGCATTAAAGCCTATCTGTGGACCCCGGGAAGAATAGTTGTTGCTGCGGTAACAACTAATGGGGATCCGAATAAAGGAAGAATAAAGAATAAAAGCCTAACTGTTCAACAAAAAGAAATAAATGAAATCCTGTGCTCACTGGCCTTCTTATTCAAAACAAAAATTATAGGCATGAATAACAGTCTTAAAACTAATGTCTAACACGGGAAGACATCTGACCATGTGTATAAGGTGTCAGTCACTAGCTCCTGGCTCTACCTCTTAGTGGTTCATGAATTCCTTAGTCTGAATTAAATAAGTAGATGTCATTAACGACACTTAGCAGGCAAGAAGCTAGTAGCACTCTACACCCCAGGTACAAAAAAATTCTATAAAAAGTGCCAGCAATAAGTAACCTTTCCTAGCTGCTAAGAAGCGTGAGGCACGGGGCAGACAGTTCTGAATGAGGAGATGCCAGCCTTTCTCATTCAGGGCTCCCCAAATCAGCCCTGCTGTAGGAGGAGCAGGTGATCAGGACATGAGACCAATGATGTAGCAAGGGGGCCTGAACACAATAAGCACAAACAGTTAAAACACATTACACAACATCCTGGCTTGTTGCAGGATGTAACTCCAGTGTCTTAAGTAAAACGTATGCCACCATTACTCCAACTACCTTTTAAGGAGTATTTTATAAGTGGAAGAACTAAATGGTTGTTGCTTGAAATCAAGCACAGACACACACACACTGAAGCCATAAAATAGTGCAGGGTTGTTGTAGGGTCAAACTGTCCATTCTGATTCATGACGTACATGGTTGAAATGAAAAATGTTTATTTTCCAGATTCTGGATTCATCCGGTCACTGTGTGAAAAAGAACAAAGGGCACTATTCTTCCTCTACTCTTCCTCTAACACCACAGTGTTTTGGAGGATTTTCAAACAGCAGTTAAAATCAGCCTGAGAAGATTCAATTTGGTGTTGGGCCTCCTTTGAGAGGTCTCTTCTCTGTTTCTTGGTAATGATTAGTTCTGTTGATCCCAGATGACCTGAATCTATATAAGGTATCTTGACAGGATTACAGCATGCAACTGTAGTGTATCTTTTTTCTAGTAGTGATTGTTGTTCTAAACATTTGAGTATTCGTATTTGTCCTCCTCGCTGCATGTTCTCCACACTCTCCTAGCTGTTTTTCACAGTCCATCTGCTTAACGCTTCAGCCAGCGTGGAGGAAACAGCTTATGATAGAGGTGGCAAACAGAGAATTTACTTTATTTAACTTAGAGCTTTTTCAGAAGTTTGGATTTCTACTTCTGTAAGACAAAATCTTTGTATCAAATTTTAGATCACAATTAAATTTTGTGAAAATCAGTCACGTTATTTGATATCTTTTCTGTAATTTCAAGTGTTTAAAATTGGATTTAAGAAACCAAATAATGCAGTGGTGTCAATATCCATTACTAAAAGAATGTGAACGTATGTGAGGAAAAATGTACAAATTAGTTAATCCAGGGTTGTTGTCAGCACCATGGCTCACTCTGCTGGCCAAGGACTCACCGAACGGCCAAAGGCTGCACAGCTCTTTGTCATTGTTGTTCAAGCTCTGAACAAAAGCAGACCCCCAACATAATAATAACTTTGTCCTCCAATTACTCAGTTCAGGTTTTCCAGAGCAATGATATATTGATTGAAACTGAATGCACACTGACAGAGGCCAACATTCATTCACAGTGCATTACCTTAATCGAACCACTGCACTGCCAGTGCCACTGGTTTCAATTAAATATCAGTGTCAATGAAGACGGTGTATGCACTGTAGGAGGATGAGTCATTTCTGTAACTTTTGATCTCAGTCTCCTTTTGATGCTTACAGTTGAGTTAATTGTCTCTGACAACATGTTTCAGAACAGCATTGTTTGCCACTAATATTTGATAAGCTTTACTGGTTTGTTTCCTCTGTACTGAAACACAGAGAAAGTTAGAAATGTACCTTTATAAAGTACAAATCTGCACACTACATGAACTTTAGTTTTATATAAACAGCGCATGTAAAAAGTGTCAGTTGTAGTAATGAATCTACAGATATGTGTCATCACTTTTCAGCTTTTTTTAAGTTCATTGTTCTTTTTTCTTTCTCAATGAACAATAAACATATGATGTCACAATGGTGCAGTGGTGAGCACTGTGCTCTCACATCAACAAGGTTCTGGTTTGAATCTCCTTGTCAATTTGGGGCCTTAATATGTGAAGTTTTCAAGTTTTCTCAAGGTAGTCTGGCTTCCTCCCACAATCCAAAGACTGGAATGTTAGGTTAACTGGTGATTCTAAATTGTATTTAGATGCAAAGCAGATAAAGCACAAAACTGCACAGAATAGAGGAATGTGTGGTAAGTTGAATGTGTAAAGCAGTGGTGTTCAGTTGTAAGACTAGGGTTTCCTCGGGGTACTCCAGCTTCTTCCTTTAGTCCAAAGACATGCATGTTAGGTTAATTGATGATTATAAACTGGCCATGGAATTTTATAGAATAAGGCACTGTATGAATATATGCTTAAATATGGGTCGTAGTCTTTGAGTGATCAGTACAACTAGAAAAAGCACTATATAAATGCTATTCTGTTTCCATTTATTGAAGGGAAATCCAGAGGATCAACCTGACTGACAGAGTAACAAAAAAGCTTGTAACAGTGGTTGCAAACCAGACAGTAGTTGTTACATTCTTTCAGTCTGGAACACAGTGCTGTCAAACCACATTATTAATTTGTAATTATATGTCTCCAGTAAAACAGAAAATTCAACTTCTTCAACTTTCTTCACCTCCAACAAAATTCAACTTATCCCTCAGAAACTGAATATTTTTCAGAATAATAGAAGGAACTGGAGTGCAGTTTTATGCCGTAGCTTCCTAATGTATTTCTTCAAATTTCCTGATGTGATTTGACACGCCAAAGCTATTTGCATTCAGAGTAAATATTTCTTTAAGAAACTCTGGCCCAATAAGGAGTGCTAAGAATCGTCTACATACTAGCAATTTCATTGTTGTCCTAGTAGAAATTCACATGTGTACTTCAAAAGCAAGAGATGAAGAATTCAGAAGGACAATAGTTAGAACATAAAGGGGACAGGATCAGGAACACAACAACACACTAAAAACATAAAACAACAAACGACGCGAGAAAGACCAGCTGCTGGTCAAGAGTAGAAGCCCCTTACCATCCCCTCCTGATAACTAAACCTCATGAATAGTCATATCTGTAACTGATTCTGTTTTATAACTGCATATAAAACTGGGTTTTAAAATTTTGCTTTATTTAGTTATAATAAATGGACTGCTTAGAAGTTCTACAGATGTGTTTCTTATTCACCCCTCCACACACATTCACCATGTTGAGGGGCTAGGGACTGAACCAGCAACCCTGCAATTAGAAGACAACTCACACTGTCAAACAATATTAAAAATATATCAGAAAGCCAAAAGCAAATCTTGAAGCACACGTCGCCCATCTGCCCACTATGTGTCAGCGCTTACTCTTCTCTGTGTATGTGCTACATACAGTAATAATTATACAGTCTATACAGGATTATCCATAAGGGGTCTTTATAAGGTAGGCCCATTGTAAGCAAAGTAAATAAAATTTAAGGATTCCTGGAAGAGTTTCAAGAAGAATTAATAATAATAATAATTAACTCTTCTTGAATAATAATAAGTGATAATGCTGTTTTGATGCCATATTATAAGGTAATGCTGTCACCATAATTATACCTTTGCTTGCCTCTGAGATCTATAATATGATGGATAGATCATAAGACTCCAGTTTTGCATAGGTATATTTTTGTTAATTGCATATTGCATAACAGATGCTGGAACAGATAAACAGATCAACAGCATTTCACTAGGCAGGGCACGCTCTGTCAAATTATATTTCCATTTCAAGGTCTTCCCACTCATTAGGAGCCAAGAATTCATTATGAAATCTCTTTGTGTTGCTGTGTCCTTGTACACAGTTCAGTAAATACAGACACAGGGTGTTAGCACCAAAGCAGTGCTGCGTGTCATATAATCAATAAAACCACAATGTGTGGAGGGCTAAACTATTGCTTTCTCACATTAAGAGCTAGAGCACCCACTTGGATATTCTCATTAATTATGGTTGTCTACATGATCATAAAACACTAAATGAACTCCAACAGATATGTGCAATCAGATTAAAGTTCTAATCAAAAGAATGCATTTATAACAAACATATAGGCATAAAACATTTCTAACTCAGTCTCATGATGGTCCCCGCACAGCGGGTTAGCATCTCATTCCAGTTTCTTTAAATGCACATTTCACACGATCCATTTCAGGGCAAAAATAATGTGTTGCCTTTCATGTTTAACACATCAAAAGTTCACATTTTTTCTTCCTGAACAAGTCCTCTCAACCAAAGCCAACCTCTGTGTTTGAGAGGGAGCTCTTCTGAACTCTCACACTGTGCAAGAGTGCAAATTCAGAAACACCCACTGGGATCTGCACTCTCTTGTGCACAATCATTTAAGGTTGCTTAAAATGAAATACACATTTTCTGATTAAAGTTGCCACAAACAATGTGAAACACTCATAAGTACATTACAGGACCTATATTGTTTGTCAGATTGTATCTGGTGGTCACATACTGAACTCAATAAACTGCTATTACCCTCATTATGGTGTTCAATGGTAAAACATCAAAAGTCCTACAGTTCAATTTTTTGAAGAATATGATCTGATCCACACAATAATCCCTAAAATAGGGAATAAGGCAGTGGTTTCAAAGACAAAAATAAACCTTAAGCAGAGCCCAGCTCTTAGGGGGGACTTCTCTTCTCGAGGCCAAACTGGTGGAGAGAAAAGAGAAGAAAAGGACAGAAAAAAACAGAAGGAGAGGAGATACATACATGCAGCATCCAAACAGGATTACACGATACATAAAAGTAACACAAGACTGACAAATAGAAAGGAGAATTCTGAGCTTATACTCATGCTACCTTTAAGGAAAAGTTGAATTTTAGGTAGAAAGCATTGTACATTGTATAACATCTTAGATGTAGAATATTATGAATAACACGTTGTTGAGAACAGTATCAGCAGACAAGAAAAACACAGGGCATATTGGTGGGGCCAACAACCACAGATCAGGAAACTGCAATTCTGGTGTTATTCATATGCCCTGAAAGGCACAGAACAAACCATAAAAATTCAGTGCATTGGCACAAGGATAAGTGTGAGTGCTTAGGAAATACATTGCTGACTTAATGATTTAAAGATGAAACAAATATATGGTCTGTTTACTGTATGAAAAATGAGTAGCATGTCACACAGTTTTTGTGTGTTCTTTCCCCGTTATCATTGTATACAGTCTCCACTGTGTGTTGTCCTGCATGGAGATGCTCCACTCACTCAGATAAGAGTACATGTACAGTCATCCCACTGACACCAAGAGGAGAAAAATGGCTAGCTTAATTCAAAAGAACAACCTTAGCTATGGATTAACACAACAACAAATACATAAATGAATCACATTCAAGCACCTCATTTTAATTTTTTTGTGTTATTTTTACAAAAATAGTTATTAAAAACAAGAAGCAGGTAAAGCTAGAAAAACTCAGGGAATCTCTGGGCCAAGGTGCTGTCACACTGCAGAGAGTCTTCAGGCCGAATCCTCCAGTGATTCCTGTGCTGACAGAGTTAGGAGAGAGAAAAAGACAGAAAATGTGTACACACCTGTTTAGGCTCGGACAGGTAAATACATCAGGAGATGAGGTATGGTCTTTACTTAAATTATGGAATTTAATTAGCTATTGATGTCAAACAAAGTGTCACAAATGTCATCAGTTACTAGGAATTTGTACAAACAATATATACAAATACTGTAATACAGGATTACTGTGATAAAATAAATAATACAGTTGAATAAAACTTTAGCCTCACACAGTTATTTTTTTAGAGCTGGTGTCATATTTTAAACTTACTTCATGTTTTCAGTCTCACTTGAGTTCTCCACCTTCCCTCTGTTTCTGCCATCAGCTATACTGTAACATAATACAGGCAGTAACAGTCAACAGGACCACAATACCTAAAACATTTTATGAGACTTCTCAAATATGCTCTCTGACTCTATTTATTGCCTTATATCACAAAAATAGCCAGCTGTTTCTCTGATTGTTATCATTTGATCATACCAGGCCATTCTCACAGTGGATATGTTTGTTTAAATAAACCAGACAACTATATGCCATTATGTTATATTTAGGTAATATTTCAACTACCTAAATAGTATAACATTAAGATAAAATAAAATTTACAATTACTTCGCAGTTCCTGGTTACTATTATGTGTTTGTCTCATTAGGCATCAAATAACATGTCAAAAATCTACAAATTCATTGGTGGATAATCCACTAAAATGTTTTAATACACAGGTGAATTTGATTCATGTGTGCTGATAACATACAGTCTTGCATGCATCTCAAACTTCTGTGCTGCTATATCTCTATGGCAAAGCTGGCATACGTTGCTAACTTCTGGGAACTATAGCAACATTCCATGAACCACCATTGTGGACATAATTCTCCATTCAAGGGCTTTGGGTTGCGTAATTTTACAAAACAGCAGCTCACCATTCTGATGAGTTTCTCCACAATTCAACTATATTAATATATATAAACTATAACCCAAAAGCAGCATCTATCTCCGTATTTTCCATGTATACAACTCAGACTTGCATGAACAACAGTGCCAAATTGCATTGTGTTGGTGACGTCACGATCCCAAGCTCTACAGTGAATAAAATATGGGTTTATGAGATTTGCAAATTACTGCATTCTGTTTTTATTTGCATTTCACACAGCTTCCCAACTTTTTCGGAACTGGGGTTATAAAATCAAGCTGAATACTTGGTCACATTTTCCTGTTTCTCAGTGCAGGCCAGGGTCTACTATGGCTACTGGGCCTACAGGGCTTGCTGAGGCTAGGGTGGTTGTCGGCCAACTCCATACAGGGTGGTGGGTCTAGAAGGACAACCGCTAACCCTGTGAAAGCTATCAGAGCACCAGAGAGGGTAAAGGACCTGCAGCACATATTGAACCTGGTCTTGGACTTGGTGTTCTGTCCTTTTTGTCGGACTCTGGACTATGTTCTCCCCCATAATTTTTCATGTGTGAAATACTGTAGCCAGGACTGTTACCTTTTGATTTGAATGTTTGTCTAATAATTATACTTAAAATTATTATGCCCACAACTGAAACTATTGGTCAGACCTACAATCTGTGTGTTACAGGTGTCTAACACAGGTAGCTTTGTGCTGTTTCAGCCTCTTGGAGCATTTTTTCTTTTCTTTTCTTTTTTTTTGGGGGGGGGGCTTTTT
>VUQS01034140.1:0-16667 GCA_015108495.1 Heterochromis multidens
CCATAGTGGAGTTTGGAGTGTGACTGTTTGAGGTTGTGGACAGGTGTCTTTTATACTGATAACGAGTTCAAACAGGTGCCATCAATACAGGTGACGACTGGAGGACAGAGGAGCCTCTTACAGAAGAAGTTACAGGTCTGTAAGAGCCAGAAATCTTGCTTGTTTGTAGATGACCAAATACTTATTTTCCACCATAATTTGCAAATAAATTCTTTAAAAATCAGACAATGTGATTTTCTGGATTTTTTTTTCTTATATTGTCTCTCATAGTTGAGGTATACCTATGATGAAAATTACAGGCCTCTCTCATCTTTTTAAGTGGGAGAACTTGCACAATTGGTGGCTGACTAAATACTTTTTTGCCCCACTGTAAATCCACTAGGTAAAAACATGGAAACAGCTCAAAATAATGGCTCACTTGCATCACAGAAATAATAGAAATCAATCTGGTGCAGTGCTGGCGGGAGAGACTTTCTTCTACAGCACGCACACAGACTGCTGTTTGCACAGCAGCACTAATTAGATTAGTTCTCCCACTCAGCACTGGGATCAGCTGGTCATGCTACTTCCATATCACTGTTGGTAACTCATCAGAAGGTATTTGTGTTTTACACTACATACTGTATACTAAAGTATTGTAACATTGTTTGTTCAAAGTCGAAATATACAGTAGTTCCTCAACAAAGTAAGACTGGAAGTTGATTTAGTTTTCATGATGTTTTATGTATCTAGAATGAATAACTAGATCTAAAACAACATGCATCATTGTACTGATCAGTTAATATCAAAGCCTGAAATGTTTGTAACATTTGTGGTAATGCTACATAACACAAGAAGCTATCTGTAAGCCAGTTTACCCGGTGGTTAACAGCATAATAGAAAACGTCTTTTTCCATCTGATCTCTGCATTGGTTATGAGGCCAACAACCCTCCTGGCATCCTCATAAATATAAACATGCTTTTAATCTTGAGAAATATTCAGAACTCAGGTTTGTTAGAGTAAAAACAACTCGCATTTTAAACACAAACTGGATACAGTTTGAGTTTGGTGGAGAGACTGAAAAAGACTCAAAGTGACTCTGAAATGTCACAGGTAGACATGGGACATTCTGCAGCTTAAATGCACGGCCATATTGGGAGGGTGTATTTGGTATATGATGAATATAGCCACAAGGTGCTAGTATCAATGAGATGAGAAGCCGGAAACAGAGGTTTGGTAATTATCGGTGATCTGGCCAAAACACATCTTTAACCATCTTTGACAATCTTTTGGGGTAGAATGACGGTCTAAATAACAATTCTTAACACAGATTTTTTTTATAACTCATGACCACATGATTAATTGTGCATATGGTTGCCTGGATACAAAGTTGGTCACTTAAACTCAAGGCTAAAGGGCCCTCTCACAAATCTCTGCCTCCTGTTTTCTGCCACTTTGGACCTTTTCAGGACATTGGGCCACTGACTGCTACTAATCATTTGTGATGCTATATTCTGCTGACAAAATAAGTGTGAGCAAGGTCCTAAAAATTGTGCTTTGATTAGTTAATGTTGAGAAGGAAAGTTTGAACTGATATTCATTTTTTTAAAGTAGGCAATCTGTGTAATTCCTCTAAAAAGATGTGCCCGCACCACCAAAAACAATTTGTGAAATTCTTCTTTTATGACTGTTTAAGTTAATAAGTTATGCTAATGTGTCTTTTCTTGGATCATGTGACAGTATGTTCCCAAATCTTGTAAAAAAGCACATGCTTCAGTTTTTTTGTTTTTTTTAAATATTATGTTCCTCATCTTCATCTTCAAAAACCTTCAGCATCATCAACCTCATAATCATCAACATGACCGCCACCATCATGTACAAATTTCTGGGTTTGGGATCCAAATGTTTCTGATTCAGTCGCCCTCCAGGTGAAAAGAAACCACGATAAACAGCTTGTTTATCTTTGGAGGGATGAAGGCTGCTCAGCTGCATCCAGGATGGGAAAAACAAACACTTTTTATCACTTCAGATTTAGCTTGCTTAAGTGTTTACATTCATAATGAGTAGGTTTCATACCTTTAAAACATGTAAAAAATCTTTTCTTTTTTTTTAAGCTTTCTTGCCAACAGCAAGAATATCCATAAGTGATTTCATTGCAGTTGATTTCCCGACCCAGACACAGTGAGACAACACTTCTTTGAGAATATTGACTTCAGGCTCTACTCTGGTGCGTGAGAAACAGTTAAAACCAGGCTCAAGACCGTGGAGACTGACAGGATCAATCAAGAGCTTCATGTCCACCAGGAACCTCTGTTCCTCTCTCAGCAAGAACTGTATCTTATAAAAATGACCAGCGGCTGAGTTAAAAAAGGGAGATGCCTGGTGGACACAGGGACTCTGTAGAAGAAGTCTCAGTGTTTACTGAAATATTTAGCTGCTTCTCAACACACTTGCTCACTTCATCAAAGTCCAGAGGCTGGTTCCCAAAACACTCAAAGCTTTAAGTCCTTCCCTGTGGTCTTTCTCTACAGAGATAATAGAATGTAATAATATGCCATTACAAATAAGAATTCTTCATCTTGATTTTTCATGTATATCTACCTAGTTTTCTTCTGAAACCTACTATTGGACCTTTTAATAACTTCTGCTTCATCCCATGAAAAAATATTGGTTACATATCTTGCTCTTCTTCTGCCTCGTGTATAGCTCTTTATCAATGACACATGGAACCAGAAAGGTCTCGAAGCTCTGAGTTGCTTTGGGAAAACGCGTGTCCCAGCCCAGCTGAGGGGTTTGATAGAAGCGAACGTCTAAGAGGTGGGCGGGGTTACCTAGATCTTGACCTCTCAATAGCTTTGAGCTCCTTGCTGTCGGGGTCTTCCTTCTTGGCATCCAGGGACTTCGTGTCTTGCAGGAGGTTCTCGTCTCCTTCGTCCTCAGATTTGATCTCTGAGCTGACGGAGGAGGTGCTCTGGCCCTGAAGGCCTCCGGACAGAGCTGCAGGAGAAGAAAGGAGAGGAGGGGTTGAGCCGGTACTAATGCCTGAATAGAGGACATTGGATACTGTTGAAAACTACAGTATTAAGTAGACTGTTTTTGACGCTACAATTCAACATAATATTTTCTACTGGTCAATATTACAGTTACAGCGCCTGATAATTGTTCCGTTCCTTTTTTTATTCATTAAAGTTTTTTGAGGGAGTATTGAATTGTTTAAACCATTTTAGGGAGGAGCTTGGGGTGGATGGATGGGGCAATAAGGAGTTACACATCTAATTTAAACACTTTGTCTGGTTAGTAGACCCCAGCAGCAGTGTATTTACATTGCTATTGATTGTGTAATACCAATGGAGCCATAAGTTTGGGGCCATTTTGAAATATCCTTGCTTTTATCCCTCCTACGTAGAAACTGGGGGACCATGGTACAAAACTGAGCAAGAGAATACATCAGAGTCTCTAGACTGAGAAACAGAGGCCTCACAGGTCCTCAGCTAGCAGATTAAATTAATGATTGGCTACCATAAAGAGCCAGATTGTGCTAATTTGTGAAGGGAATAGTAAACTCTGCTGTATGAAATCTTAATTTTAGGGGTAATTTCATGCATGGAATAGCATTTATTTCTTTGACAAGGTTTTATTTATTTATTCACTGGTCATTTTGGGACAATAGTCAAACCCATAAACGCTGATTCTCGACCTGTGCTAACATAAGTAAGTGTTTTTTCTTTTTTTTTTTTTTTAATAATCAGTCAGCCTTTTAATATGGTAAACTTTAACATGATAAACACAAGGTGCCACTGGAACACAGGAGTAATGTTTGCTGAAAATGGCAAATGTTTTTGGGTAGAATTAATATTTTATTAGAAGCAAGAGAACACAAAGGATATCTGAAGAAATGTACTCACAGCCCTGTTTAAAATCAGTACTTTTATCAATCAGGTTGAAATTTCATACACTTGTGTGCACGTTTTTTTACGTTTTGTGTACATGTTACTAGATTCGTAGTTTATTTTTAGTTTTAAATGGTATCCACGTTCCTATACTGTATATTGCGGAGATTAAAAGAGATATGTTTATATATTTAATTTTAAAATTGTGTTCTTATATTTGAGCCACCAATCGGCATTCTATGCTGCTTTTGTGATAAAATATTTATTATTAAATAGAAGCATCTGCTATAAAATCAAGCGTACTGGTTACAGACCATGTGATGATTATACAGCATTTACATTATATTTCATAGAGCATCGTAACAAGAGCTGGGTGGGTATTACAGTAGAGGTGGCGATATAAGAAAGTGAACACTCTCTGTTACAATTTAAAGAACCCAATATAAGCACTGATATGTTGATTTAAAAAAGGCACTGACAGTTTGTATCTATATTTGGTTTCACTTGTTGCATAAATGAGCTGCTAATTTACTGTAGGTTAGCATTTCAGAAACCATGCATGGTCTTCCTCTTCTTCACAGTCTGCCAACATGAATGCAGCATCAGTCCTGGTTGAACACTGTTAATTCTCCAGTCGACCTCCAAGATGGCGTCACTGGAGAGTCGTACAGCCTCTCTACCCTCTGACTGTCTCTCTCCTCAGCTGAACAGTGCAGTCTTTATTTGACGTCTGTATGGATCCGTCACTGGGACGCTGCCAGCATCTCAGTCAAGACAAAACACTCAAGCACTGTGTTCCCCCCCGCCCCACACACACACACACACTAGCCAACTGTCGGCCATTTTGAATACCCGTCTGCCTGACTGGAGGCATTTCGTGAGCAGCTTTGAGTGACGGCCTGTGTTTGGTTTGTGTGTTTGCGTGTGTGCGTCTCTTTACATACAATCGGCTGTGTGTTTGTGCATAAATAGCTGCAGCGAAATAGACATAACTGTGAAAAGTGACTTTGTGCTTCTGAATGGCTGACTGATAACACGCAGTCACAAAGTGACGCTGCTGGAGACAAACGCGAAATTCGAGGACGCACCTCCATTTTAATTAAAGCTTCTTCTCTCAGCTGTCTCTTTTGTCTTACTCACATCCTTCCCTCATGTTCTAGCTTCCTTTACCGCTCGGCTTTCTCAAAAGCTGTGAGCAGAGGTTAAGTCTGAAGTGTGTTAACAGTGGAAAGCTGTGTGGTGTTAACAAAGTGCTACAGCACAATGCACTGCACAAAAGAAATCTGAAAATGACTAAAGGTCCTCAAAGTGTTCTTTGTCCAGCAGGCATTTAGTTTGAGCAATGTGGTACTACATGAACAGAGTTTTCTGCCAAAGCTGAAACATTTTTGTTATATATTTACTGCATTGCTATTTGCTAGTCTTCAGTAACAAACCCTAGTGTATACATCTTTCATGTTCTGTATTTTCATTTTTGTAATTATTGTTTCTGATATTGTAGTTTTTAAAAGTACTTATCAACAAATCTAGCAATGTTTTGGACATAGCAAAGCTACTTTCTATAGAACATAGTTGCCAGCCCTGCCCCATGAGGTCTTGATTAGGCATCTCCCTGCTACTACTCCTATTATCATTCTTATCATTGTTTTTGAAACATTAGTTTTCTTTTTTAATATTTATTCTTAATTTATTACTTTCTTTGGTCTTTGTTTCAGTGATATCTAGTTAGAAAACTGTTGCAATTTAGAATATTCTCTGGAAAAAGGGTAGATATAATAAGCTAAAGCTTCAATTTTTTTTCAGTGTGTTTTTCCTGTTTAATTAAATTCTCTGTTGTCACCATTTATTTTTATTCTTATTTGTTGTTGTCCTTTCCAAAAAATTGTTAATAATGACTGAAATGAAAAATCACTATCATCAATTAGATAGCAACAGAGAGGACCAGGAGCAATGCATTCTGGTGATTGTAAGGGAGCTGATATAGACATGAATGACTGTGTGAGAGGAAAAAAACATTCCGTTACTTCCAACATTTTTTTCTAAGTGATCATTTTACATAAATATAGGCGAAATTGCAGTACAGCATTTGTACGTAACTTATACAAACGCTGTTTTTTTGTTAGACAAAATTGCCCCATTTAATCAGGATTTTAGCAGTGCCGAGCAGCAGCTTGTGTTTCAAGCTGCTGCTTTGCACTTAAGTTGTAACTGCTGGTTAATATGTATTTTTTATGGGCTGTGCTTTAGTAAATGTTTCATACTCGTGTTTATTAACAAGAGAAGCAGTATTTGGCTATAATATTATATAGTAAATGTGAATATAGGCCATTGCAGGTAAGCTTGATAGAACCGCGCTACACTATTTTCTGTTGCCATTATGCAGGCCGATATGTGCAACCTCATGGCTTAAATAAATAATTGCTTTGCTAAATTTAACATGTGATTTCCTGTTTTTTTTTTTCATGCAAGTTTTAAAATCAGAATCACAACTGCAAAGACAGACTTACAAATCCTTATTTTCAGATTTTACCGTTTGGTTCAGTAGACAAGACTGTATCCAATGGCTTGGCATATTTAAGATAAATAATTGTGAAAGAACTGTTTAAGAGAAGAATGATTTTTATTTGTTTGTTTCTTGATAAATATTTTAATGCCACCCTTTTGAATCCAAAAGAGTTTCATTTTTTTTGTAAGCATGCTCTACATGAGGTTTGCTAGGTGAGGTGTAGTTCCACAACTGTAAAATTTCACCAATCAAGACCTCCATGAGTAATAACTTAAATAAACACAGTTAGATTGAATGACTCTGCACCACATGGATTATTGTTGTTTCAAAACCTTGCTTAATTTAGGAGAACTAACCATTAAAATTATATAAGTAATATATAAATCCACCATGTTATACATTGAAATAACATTACCCAGTTTTCTGGAGCTAATGCCATACGTATTGCATACGTATGTGCATAATATACATCAATATTGTATATAACACAACTATTAA
The DNA here is from genome assembly GCA_015108495.1 of Heterochromis multidens. NCBI lineage: Eukaryota > Metazoa > Chordata > Actinopteri > Cichliformes > Cichlidae > Heterochromis > Heterochromis multidens. The sequence continues at coordinate 6,875 of VUQS01034140.1, forward strand.
AGTTAATAATTGTTTTGAAGTTGAGAAGGAGATAGAGGAGGAAGCCACAGGTCTGCCACTATAATTGTGCACTTGCTGCCAAATCCATTTTAATAGCCTTTATTTACAGCCTCTACACACCGTCAGCTCTCTGTGTGTGTGAGTTATGAACGGATGCAGAAGTAAGGAGTAATAGCTTCTTCTTCTTCTGCCAGAGTGTGTGTATGTGTGTTTCTCTCTCTCTCACCTCATTACACACTTGGCTGTGGTTGGCGCTGGCTGAACTTTGCTGCCAGCAGAGTCATTTTCAGCCTTTAAAATTGAGCACAGGGCTAATTTGCTACACAGTGCGCTCATATACACGTTTCCCTCCTCCATATTCATATCACACATACAGCGTATTTGTTTACCCTGCTCGGGCGGTGAAGTGCTTTGCAGCTTTCTGAACCTGACCCAGGTAAAGTTTTCCCGGGTTTCTCTTCCCCATTTTAGTTCCTGTGTCTTTTTCTTCTTCTTTGCATTTTCTGGTTGCTCTTTTTTTGTTGCTGATATGTCCTGTGTTGGGATTAACTTCCAGATCACATATTTCCTCTTTCTCTTCTCTTCTCTCTGTTTACTTCTTCCTCTTTGATTAGATTACTTGATTAATTGCATGTCTTCTTCTTCCTCTTCTTCCTCTTTATCATCATCCACTTGGGAGATGTTGCGTTTACTTTTTTCTTGGATATTTTGCCCATCATAATCAGAAATACTCCTTTTTTGTGCTTGCACATGAACAAATCCATGCTGGGATGTCTATACGATGCCTCTGCCTACACAAAACAGTGGCAGATGCTGGTACGGTTTGTCCATCACTGTATCTTTGTTTCTTTCTCTGGACATTGCTCTTATGTATGAAATAAAACATCTGGTAAAAAGCAAAGACACAAGCAACATTACGGGTACTTTCTTTCTTTCTTCTGCATATGTTTGAATCGAAGTGATTTTGTTCCATATAAACACTGTTGATGTTGAGAAACAGGTTTATGCTTCAGTGTCAACCAATGAACACTGATCTGGGGACACTGGCAGATGCTGCGTTTGTGTAATTTATCTTTGAGTGTGAAGGGTCTCACCACGGTATGGGTCGGGCTGGCTGAGGTCCGGTGAGGTGGCTGATTGAACTGGCAGCTGAGGCACCGGCACCTGACCCCCCATCGAATGTCCTCCACGCAAACTGCCCACGCTGCCACCGTCTTCTCTGTGAGAGCCCACCTGGAGAACAGAGAGAGCAAAGAGAAAAGGCGTGAGAGAGAGTTTCATGCTAACAAACAGCTGCTCTGATTCTGTCTGCAGTCAGGACTGCAAAACAAAGCACCTTCCAATTTCTAAGTCCAGATGTAATGTGAACATTTTTCTAGTCTGATGTTCTCCAGGTTTGTTTGTAGAATATCTTAACTTTTGTCATTTCTGTTGAGGTTTTCTTTACCAGTAGGGCTTTGACATCATCAGCCTTCTGTGTTTAAGGAAGTCTGACCTTGATTAAAAACAATGATGTGTATGTCTGTCTGTCACTTTATACATGTAAGTTCTCAGCCTCAAGGCCACTGATTCCTGCCGATAAAGCTTTAAAAAACTTAGATTTTAGTTTAAGTTTAGTTTAAGAAGCACTCAGTTCAATTAAATTTTATTTATACAGCACCAGTTTACGACAACAGTTGCCTTAAACTACTTAAACTAGAAAGGCAACGGCCCTACAATATTAAAGATAGAACCCCAAAATTTTCCTATGAGCAAGCACTTAACAACGGTGGGGAGGAAGAACTCTCTTTTAACAGGAAGAGACCTCCTGTAGAACCAGGCTCAGTGAGGGGCAGCCATCTACCTCAACCAATCGAGGGGTTAAGGGACAGAGAAGAGAGAAAAGAGTAGAAAGGAGAGACCAAGGACAACAAACAAAACACACTGTACACTGGGCTCTATAGTTTTTAAACAGGTTAATCATACAAGCTGATATGGTGCTTTTATTGGGGACTATTTTTAAAGGCGGATTAGTACACACTCCACGCTCTCTGAGTTTTTCTGGCACCAGGATGGCTTATGTTGAATTGAGTCCGTGTGTGTTCATGATAATAAGGAACATGTCACCCAGTGCAACATGTGCAACACTGATGTGTTTTCATAGTTTTTGGACAACAATGGATCTCTGTGTCTTTGTTACATTTGCAATACACTTTTAATCAGATCAGTTCACTGATGGCTTTGGTTATTTTGCGTGACTTTCAGACTATAACAAAAATACCAAATATTACTACATATCACTTTTCTCACACTCACAGAGCACTGAACTGAGTTCATAACAGTTCCTAATGAGAGTTTAAAAAAAATCTTTTTAGTATGGATATGTATCTGCAGTTATGAAGCAAATGCATTAATTTCATTCACCCTCTTAAAATCCACCAGGTTACTGGCAGCTCACCTAGGGGTAGGGATAGGGTTTGGGAAAGGCTTTTAATGAAAATAACCAATGCCAAAATCTTGTTTCTGAAACTTTTCCAGTTTTCCTGGTAATGTTATGAATGTTAAGAGGTCAACCTGGTTAACTTCTATTTTGATAGTGTGCAAATAAACAGAATGTGAGTTTGTTGCTTCATAAATAAAATTAACTAGACATTCGTACTACCCCTGACTGTGCTAAAAAATTTACTTTTATTGCTTTTTATTAATGATTACTTTGATCTATCATAATTAGAGTACTTATTACCTTTATTTTGGCACTCCTGTCTGTTTATATTAGAAAATTTTATGGTATCATTTCACTTTAAATAAAACAAATCATTGGAAAATAATTAAAACATTGTAATTGTAAAGAACTTTTCTTTCCTTCTTTTCTTTCTTTCCTGGGATGTTGTAGTTCTGTCTTTGCCCTGTTGAGGGCATCCTCACCCTTTCTAAGACACTGAAGATCTCCATCTCTTTTATCTCTCCTATCTCACACGCATCATTCACATCAATTTTTTTTTTAATAAATTCTCAATTTTTCCAATTTTCCAGACTCCCTGTTTTTATGTGTGTGGGTGTGTGTGTTTCAGTACAGATTCATATCTGCATGTCTGACATGTATATTTACAGTTGCTTCTTCTTTTCTTTTTTTTTGGATCTAAAGTGTGTCTCCTTGTTTTTCATGTGGGTTTTCAGGGAAATACTGTATGGATGCATGTGTGTGTGTGTGTGTGCTTTGCTGAATCCTATCCATCTGTCTACCACACACACACATGTACATGCACACACACATGAGAGCACAACAACTGACAATTATCTTAATGCCCATATGTTTAATTGTGGGATTTCTAATTCCCAGAGCACCAAGCTGCTTCCAGCAGGGACTCACTGTTTTGGCACGAGATGGGCTCTTTTTTTATGTGTGTGTGTGTGTGTGTGTATGTGATGCCAGCTTTCTCGTGGCATCCTGTGGTTCTGGTCTCTTTCTCACCCTCCCTTCCCTGAGCTTTGTTTTACTTTGAACATTTCAGCAGGGTAGTTGATAGATATGAATAACGATGTGTACGCTGTAAAATGATCCGATATGAACACTGTGTAAAGGTCTTAAACACCAATCAAAGCTGAATGGCAGCTCAAACCCTGTATGGACACACTTTTATAATGAGACTATTCTACATTCTACATTTTATTCATTCACTCAGCCTCACAAAGTCCTCATGTTTGGTGCTTTTGGGGGCAGGCATTTTACCCTGACCAATCAGCAGCCAGCGACGTATCCATTTGGCTGATGTCATCTGCAGTTTAAAAGTATGTATTAGTGGTTCAGGGCCACCACTTATGTAGTGGTTTATAAATTTAATATTGACTTGGCCTGATTCCATAATGAGGGGTTTAAATGTAGCAACCATTTTCACCTGGCTTGTTCTCATCCTTCACCCATTTTATTCGTATACTTTCTTTGCAGTTTAATAGTTTTAATGTTTCTCTAAAGGCATGTATTTTAATGGTCCTCTATGCACAGAGCACTAATGCAAAGATGGTAAACCTGATATCACTGGGCCATACTACATATATAAAGGTTGAATGAACTATATAAGAGTTTTTCTGGGGTGTTGCTAGTAGCAGCTAATGAAGCACTGAGTCGCTGGTCTCATGCTGAGATGAGGAGCAGGCTACAGAAGTCTGGTGAGCTAATTTCTTTCTTAAACTTTTCCAAAGACACTGACTCAAAGTGAAGTCACTTTAGGCAATTTATCATGCAGCTCACTCTGGGATTTACACATTTTTTCACATATGTATTCCTCCCTAAGACCAGGAAATGGACTTTGATGTGGAAAATCCACCCCCCTACAAAACTTTGAGCTTCTGATAAGCTCAGCACCAGCTGGCCCCAGCAGGTTCCTTCTTGTGTCAGTAAATTGTAGGTTATGTGATTCTACAACTTCTCTAAGACCATATATGCACCGTGAAATCGCCACTCCTAAAAGTATTTTTGATCAGTTGGTGTACCATGTGCCTCAGTGGGTATTAGTGTAAAAACCATATGACTCTCAAAATGAAAGCATTGCATCCTTGGAACCAAAGAACCACAGTTCCAACTTGCAAAGCAGAATGCATGTCCACAAATTTGCAGCCACTTCATAGAAAATGTGGGTAAGATAAAAGATGCCAAATGCTTTATTGATAAATAGACAGCAAGTTATGTATTGCTTTTCTAATTTATAAGCATCAATCATCCATTCACATATACATGCATACAGAGCTTTATAAATCACCCAAACACCAACTGGTTGATGCATCGGGGCAATTTGGGGTTTACTGCCCAAAGACATTTGGACATGCTGAGCCAGGAGGTCGAACCTGTGAACGTCTGATTAAGGGTAGACACTCGAAGCTTTTAGCATCCTATTGCAAAGATTTACTTAAGTCCAACAGAAGCTGTTTTCACAAATGAACTTTGAGCAATTTGAGGACAGGTCAGGACATTTTCCAGTTTTCCTTTCTCACATGCAGCACATGACAGGAACTAGTCTGCTATAAACGGGATTGCGCTCCTGGACATACTCCATGTGGTTTAGGTGAGGGAGTTGCCTGAGGTGCAGGAAGAAGGACATATGATCCCCACTCGCTAGAGATGAATATACCAGACAATTAACTGTGATTTTCGCATATCAGCAAAATCTGACATCACATGGGCTTCTTTACTAGGGAGCTGGCAGGTGAAAGACCAGTTAATGTCTGTTGGGACTAGAAAAATTCAGGACTGTAGCGAATGTTTGATCAAGGCTAGAGTTGGGGAAAAAAATGTTTATATGCATTGTGCAGATGTAAGTACAACACAAAATTTTTTTTTAATTGTTTTTCCCTTTTAAATAAGCTGAGTTTTCCTTCAGGTTCTAATACTTTGTGCTTCCAACAGGAAACAACCTTTTGGTTTCTGCACAGGAATGAAATGCCCCAGCTAAGCTTGAGACTTTGTTGGACTATTGAGGACCCAGGGCATGGAAAAGCCTATCAGATAAACAAGTTACTATTAAAGTGTCAACAAATAAAACAGGTTTTCTTTTTAAAGGGGAAAAATCTTTTCATGATTTTCAGGTTTTGACAATGTGTGGGACAAATTACAACATATAAAATTAAGTAATTTAAAGCAATCTGGTAGCTTGTAAAAAGCAGAAAGACAGTGAGGGATAGTTAGAAAACACTGTTGTTACTCTCATATAATGAGCTCTTTTCTAAATGAAAGCTAACAGTGCAGTTATGTTTTGACATATATTTTAAATGTCTTATATGCTGTGCTTCACTAGTTCAATTTTTTATGTATCCTAGGATAACCATAGTGTAAATAAAGTTGTTTTGAAAACCAAATCCCTCTGTCTGCCTGTTAATCCAGCTGGCTGACAGTGAGGTCTTGCCCACCACATGCCAAACTCCCCTCTCGCTCCATGCAAATATCACAAAATGTCGACAGGCTTGTCAGCATGCATGTGTGTTTCTGTGCGTGTGTGTGTGTGTGTGTTTCAAACTGAGCGCCCTCCGTCTATCCGTCCATACGTCTGCTTGCTCTCTTATTTATTGTTTGCCTCTCGTCTTTCTTTCTGTCTTTCCTTTTCCGTTCTCTGCCTTTCATCACCGCCTGGATTCCCAAATGTAAAATGGCAGCAGAGAGAGAGAGACTGAGAGGGTTTCGTACATTTTTAATGGAGGACTTTTATATTTCAACAAGCCTTCCCTGTCTCTTCCTTAATTTAGTTCAATGAGGAGAGAAGATGAGGAGACAGATGGAGGAGAAAAATATAAATAAATTACACATAAACTGATCTGCTGCTGGTGTAAATCCGATTGATACCACAAGGTGCAGCCACACCCACTTACCCACCATTCTTCAGGTTTAAAATATGACTGAATGACACATAATCCTTATTATACAGCCAATAATATAGCATATAATACAAGTGAAATATTACTGCTTCATTGGTGATTTTGTCAGACAGTGCAGCCAGGTGAAAGCTGTGAGAAACACTGTTAAGTGGACCTTGAGTTGAGTTTTTCTTGTCAAAGTGTTCATATTTTTCGTTTAATTCCAAGTTTCAATCAAAGATGCTCTGACATCTGCGTGAATGTGATGTTTGGCTGCTGCAAAGCATCTCATTCACAAGATGTGTTGTTTAAAAATCAAACCCTGACAACTAAAAGCATTAACACATGGCTGCTGTGAAAAGTTTATATATAAAAAAGTGACTATATTAAAAAGAAAAATCAGCTTTTCAACTAAAGCAGATGTCAGAATGTCCCTGAATGCACCAACAGGGAGACTTTTAAAAACTGTCACAAGTGTATTAACATGTCACAACAACTTCACAACATACAAAAGTGTTTTCTTGAAAACAGTCCATGCTGGTGTATTCAAGGTCCCTCTGAAATCGGAGACGGATGCTGAACACCAGAACGAACTCATCATTCTGACATATATTCTGGATGCCGGAGTTTTCTAAATGCACCACCATGGACTATTTTTAAATTTTCCAGTTATCACATGATAATGTAACTTTGATTAAATATAAGAGTCAAAATATTATATCTCTGTAAGTTTGTTTTTCATAGACAACAACTAAAAACAATGGCTGTCCTGAAGAAAGGAAGTCATTATATATATTATAAATATAAATATAATATAAACGGAATGAAACCTTAAAAATGTTTAACTATAAACTGGTTAATACAATAGCAGAATTTCAATATCAACACTAGAATAGCACATTAGACCTCTTGTGCATGCTGCTGTAACTCAGTGAAGTATTGCTTAAAGGCAGGTAATGCAAATGATTTTATAAAAAGGAAACTCCTATGTGTAAACTCAAAACCTCAGCCCTGGACCAACAAGTGCCCACTGACACAGGCTTAGACTGGTCGGCAACATTCTGGCAACCACTGGACACTAGGGAAAAATGTGTAGTCCCTGACCAGTTGGCAAATGTTTGTTGGAGGTTGCTGGCGGTAGCTAAGAGGTATACGGTGCTGCACCTCCAGTTGCCGGCAATTTGCATGGAAGACATTTCCTTGTTTGCAAACACTCACAGAGCGGTAGTGAAACATGTGAGGCAAACCTGAAACACGCCACTCGCCTTCAAAGCAAAAGTTGTGCCTTTTGAAACATGTTGGTTGCTGCGCTAAGGCATAACTTTTTACAATAACTTTTTACTTTGTGTCACACTTTTTCACTACCACTTGGTGAGCAGTTGGCAAATGTCTGCAGACAAGTTGGAATCTTCCATGCAAACTACAGGTGACGGCGGCAACCTGTTAGCAACCAAAGTAATCACAAGAAAGGTTTTGGTGCATCACCCTCTTTGCAACTTATTTTTCCCAGCAACAGCCAACAACCACTCGCCAATCAGGTGGGGAATAGATATTTTTCCCTATCGACCAGAGGGTGACAGGGGATCGCCGGCCAGTCTCTAAGACTGTTTGCCTGAGACCTTAATTAAAACCAACTTTAACCCAGTAATCCCCAAACTTTTATATGATCTAAAAAAGAGCAAATGCTTGAAAGCCTTTTCTTCACTGGACTCTTGAAGTGTCTCCATAAGTCCCTACTTCTTTGGCTATGTACAAACTAAGCAACTACTGCAGTGGCTAAAGCCACAACATCCGTGCAGGAGAACATTGGGGTGGATAGATCAGTCAACATCTTGTTTTATATATTTTAACAGAAACCCAGACTCCTGAATACCTACCTAAGAGCTTTTGGTAGATACTAAGGAACTACTGCTGGTTTACACTATTTGAGGCTTTGTGGTTTGTCTTCAGATACAGAAGGTGCTGATGGTACTGCTGAATGAAATACAGCAGCAGACTTTTTCATACCCAGGCTGGTGAGTGTTAAGGGGTTATGGTTTAAAAGGTTCCCTGATTTAAAAAAAAAATCAAACAATAAAGCTGATGCATAATGTCTAAATCTGACAGGCATTTGTATTTTTTAAACTATCTGACATTCTTTGGTATGCAACACATTCCCATTACACCTAAAAAGGGGTAAAAGGGTTTGATCTCCAAACCTATAGACAGAACATTACAGTGTATAAAATGCTAACAATATAAATATATTTAAAAAATTTTGTTTTAATGTTAACCTAAAAGATTTAGAATTAATTTAAGAGTTAATCACTGTTGCAACAATATTAATGACATGTATATACTATATAAATGTTATTCCAATGAAGCAAGCTAAAAAAAACAGAGTGAGAGATAGAGACAAAGGCAGAGGTGCTGAGTAGCTGTCATTTGCAATGCTGCTGATCAGTGGGATCAGTGTGTTCTTTTAAAATGAGCGTGTATGCGTGTGAATGCAATGATTGCGCAGGAAGATGAAGGAGAAGAGAAAGAAGAGAATTTCTGGGTCAAGAGATGACACACATTTCTCATGCAGCTGTAAACAGGAGGGACAAGTCTGCCTCTGCTGCTGCAGTCACAAATCCGAGAGAAGAAAAATAAACTTTGTCAATTTGTGAACTCTGTAAATTGTAATATTTCATCCCGTATTAGTTGGATTCCTGCAATTTCCATTTGTCGTTCTCAATTATTGTTGGAAAGCAAAAAGAAAACCTACCCTGCAGGAAGAAATTCAGAGCACGGAGCAGGAGAGGAGATAACATAAAGCAGGGTGCCCAGTGTGAAATCTTAGCATGTTGGGCACTGTGTCCTGTCATCTTATTTTTATTTTTTCGTTTCAGTTGTGTTTAACTAGGTTTCAGCGACTGAACTACTTGGTTAGATTAAAGTAAAGATCATAGTTTGGGTAAAACAGGATTTTTATAACAAAGTTAAAAAACATTAAAAGGAAAGCTGTTCATTTTTTGCTGGAAAAATGGAAAGTGGAAAAAGAGAAAACTAGGAAACATTTTCCTATAAATATTAGAAAATGTCTTGTGACTAATTACATTACAGATCTCATACTAACCCTCACACCTCTATGACATCTTTTCTAAGAGATGCTAAATCACTGAGAGACCCAAAAGTAAACCATTCAGTTTCAGTGCAATGCTTTTCTGTAGCTGTGATACACATTTGCTAATGAAACTGTAAATAAACTGCTGGAGTCTACATTGGTCTAACCTTAACAAGAGCACACACACAGCTACACATACTGGAACATTCAGCACAGCCTCTCCTCTGTGCAGACTAAACGTTTGACAGAAAGCACCTGCAACATCAACACACACACACACACACACACACACACACACACACACACACACACACACACACACAGACTGCTGTTGACGTTGGACTTCCATGGAGGAAAAGTACTGTGACATTTTCCAGTGGTGTG
>VUQS01034140.1:16687-28171 GCA_015108495.1 Heterochromis multidens
ATGTCTGGACACACATACACATACACATCAACATCTGTCCTGCTGGACAGGCCCTTCTGGTCTCTGATAGCTTTCTGTGCAAGGATAGACACATATACACACACACACACACACACACACAGACTGCTGTTGACGTTGGACTTCCATGGAGGAAAAGTACTGTGACATTTTCCAGTGGTGTGACATGTATGCATTTTTCCCCCAATTTCCATTTAATTATTGGAGTGAAGGACGACAGACTCCTTGTCACTTAAAATGCCGTTTAAAAATAAGACATGAAACAGAGGAAAATAGGTGGAAAGAAAGGGAATTATGTCATGTGGAAAAATTTTGTTATCGTTTTTTTTCACTATTGGAGCAAATTCCATCTGGATGATCTGTGATTTCTAATTGAAAAATAACCTGCTGACTTTTTACTTGTAATTTAAAATACAATACAAAAACTACCCTTTAAAGCAGAGACTAACAGATAAATTATAAAGAAATATTTGAGTAAATATTTACCAATTATTATGTTTAAATCTAAGAGTGCAGCTTCGCAGCTTTCAGACACGCTTTAATTTTTCTTATTTAACTTTCTTTATGTTACACGTGCTCTTGGACATTAAATGTTAATAGATTCTGTGTATTTATCTACATGTATGTAAAATTTTCAGGGTTGAATCTATGACAGAAACTTTATAGTTTTCAGACACATTTTAAAATTCAAACTGTTTTTGTTGGAACATTAATAATTTCACACAGATGTCCATGCCATTTAAAATTGATTTTCAAATATTTTTTCAATAAATGATTTAAAATCCTTTGTTTTCATTTTTGTTAATTTATATATAGAGTGTTATTTATTTTATACCTTCAGTAATTTTAATTTTAAGCATACTTTCTATGTTCCTATTACTTATTTGTAATATGAGTATTTATTATTTACATTTATAAAAAAGATTTTTGTCTGATTTGGACTTCCATACGACCATGGTTGAGATTTGTGCATATTCCACGGCTGCTGCTTCAGAACTATGTTGTATCAAGCAATTATCCAGGTTGTTACAGTTTATTTATCTAATTATCTTCATGAACAAGAGGCTGAACACAAATGCCCAGTGATCATAACCTCATTCTCTCATAAATATTCATAATGCACTGCAGAGCTTTTGAATAGAGAGCAACGGCAAACTGTTCTAAACCAACACTTTGACCATATTTTACCTCATATTAGCATATTTGGCGTCCTTTAGGATTATATGTGTTGAAAAGAAAAACTACCTATGTTTTCTTGAAATCCATATTTAAAGTGTTTAAGAGTAAAAAACAGAAACAAATGCTTTCCTAAAAGCACATTTTCTTTCTTTCTATTTGTGGTTGTTTACCGTACAGTCTGCGCATCATTTCAGTTTTTACACCTGCTTTGAGGCTTCATGGCTAGTAGTATGTGGACACTTGCACATTACAGTCCTACTCTATGTTATAACTGAAAATGCCATTAAAAACCAGGCGCATTAATCTGCTAAAGCCTCCACTCTTCTGGGAAAGCTTTCCACAAGATTTTAGGCTACAGGGATTTATTGGAAGCATACCATTGTCTAAAAAAAAAATCACGGTATTCTGTAGCATTAAGGTTGTAATATAAGCGCTTCTGAGACCTTATCACTGCAGCCGGCCTCTCTGATCTTCCAACCAGGGTCTCCTAACTGTCCCTCGCTCTGATTTTAAAACCGGAGGTGATCGTGCTTTTGAGGTTGTTGCACCCAAACTGTGGAACAGCCTTCCTCAGTCTATCAGGTCGGCTGATGCTGTGATTTGTTTTAAACGACTGCTGACAACTCATTTTTATAGGTTAGCTTTCCCTTAATCTTTATCCCCTTTATTTTCGGCCATAGTTTGCAACTATGTATATATGTTACGTGTAGTTGATTATGTGTCTGTATGTTCGAACATGTATATTTGACTTCAAAGTGTGGCTTTTATTCAAACTGTGAAGCATTTTGTAACCCCGTGTTTTGAAAAGTGCTATACAAATAAAGTTATTATTACTATTGTATGGAGGTAAATGGGGGCAGTAGATTTCTATCAGCTTATAGGAGAGAATTTAGTGATGGCAGAGTATTAGAAGACATTAGCGTGTTTTACAGCATTGACGCAGATTATGATCCATTTCACTTTACTGTAACCCTGCTTAATGGAGGGAGGGAGAGAGGCTTTTCTCTCTTAACCTTTCCCCTCTTTTTAGAGACACCCTCCAAACTGAGCCAGGATGCAGTAAAATAATGAGCATGACTTAAACACATCACTGGAGGCAGACTGCAGAACAGAAAACAAACTCTAAAGCCTTCAGTGAGAGTCTGGAGAGCACAGTCTTTTCTTCCTCTCCAATTTGTTTTAAATCAGATCACATTTAGTTAAATGTCACATCACTTTGCTGCTCATCTGCTTTGTTGGCAGCATGCAATGATGGGATCAAGCTACTTTGATATCAGCCCAGTGATGGTCCAAGATCATTTAAGTGTCACTTGAATAACAGCTTGCCTAAATGACAGAAGGGAAAATGTTGGAACCCATGGGCTAACTTCTGTCTTTACGTATTTTAATTTGTGTGCATGATGCACTAATGCCTATGTACTGTATATGTCTCTCTCCCACATCAGTCTACCACCTGTTTTCCCAGAGTTATGACCTCAGCTTGCAGGCGTCTCTGCCTAACACTGCCAAACTACATACAGCTGTGAGTATGTGTGTGTAGAAAGAGAAAAAGAGAACTAAGTACATCTAGACAACATCAAAACAAAAAGGACACAAAAAATAAGTAATAATACAAAGTAAAATAAGACAAACGTGTGTGTGTTTGAGAAAGAAATAATTAAAAACAGACAAGAAACAGAGTAGTCCCATCTGTTAAGGGAGTAAATAAAAAAAAAGGATGAGAAACAAATGGTGAAAACATAAAGGGGGGTGTGCTAGGAAAAGAAAAACAGGAAAGGGAAGAAAGAAAAAGATGAGGAAAAGGGTGGGAAGGGGAAGGAAGAAAGGTAGGAAAGGAGAGAGAGTGCATGTATGAAAAGCAGTCACAGTCTCAGTGCAAACACAATGGAGTCATTTTGGAGATGACATCACCCCTTCCTCTCTCTTTTTATTTCTACTTTCCACTTGTTTCTTTTTTTCCTGCAGTTCTATGGAGTCACTTCCTTTCAAACTTCCTGTTTATGCCGTACACACACCAATAAATTTCCATGATGCCCTTGAGGCTAATTTTCCAGAACATTCATTATCTGAAATTATGAGTACATGGAGCTTATTTGTCCAAACTTACGACAATATCGCTTAACTACATTCAATGGCAGGCTACGTGGTATGCCAAACATCTCTAAGATGTTTACAGAACAGCCTGGTTTTATTACACAGACCACAATTTTCACCTCATAGGTCCTGGTCTTTATCAAATCAGTCTTTTATTTGCTAAAAATCATTCCAGAATGTATTAAATCTGCATTTTTCTAGCATTAGACAAACTTATCTTATCTACAGAACAACGTACCATTGAGACAATTTATCTGCCTGGACACTGAACTACAGTTTAACCAATATACTGTGAAGCTAATTTCTATGGCATTTCCTTTGTTACCCTTTTCCACTATTCTGTAAAAAACACATTTACCCTCTGCAAACATCAGTATCAGTAATTTGTAGTATCAAATAACAAGTGATTACAAAAATTACTATTAAAAATTCTTAAAAACTGGCACTGAATATCTGGGAAGAGTCATAATCTTGTATGTATTTTGTGAATATACAACGAACTGGAACTACAACCTAACCCAGTCAAGTGATTTTTTTGCACCCTCTAAATGCCTCTTTACTATAGTGTCTTTGCCATTTCCAGAGTCTATTCATAACCACACTGTTGGTCCCATGTGCATATTGTACATAATACAGTGTAATCTGTCAGTCAACCAATGCTGGCCCACACAAGCCAAAAGGAACTGCTCCTGCATCCCACTTCTTCTGTGACAATAACAGACTTTACATTTCTAGTAGAAGTTTCAGAGTTCTTATCCAAGTGCATCAAATACTGCTGTTCTGTGAGAAGCTGCTGTGGATTCCGAGATGTCCACAAGGTGTCTTTTGGCAGTAGTGGCGCTGGCACCGGATGCAGTGATGTTGTATGTCAAGAGTTAGCTTTCAGAAACAAGCAAGTGCACATCTGGAGTTTGAAGGGTAGAATAAGTCATATGTTGGGTCAGCCAGGGAAGTGTGTTTCATACTTATAACATATGAAGAGCAGACGTAACCAATGTAACGTCACTTAGTGGTTTTGGACTCTGCATTTTGAAGCTTCAACACTGGTGTTTTGGCTGCCGCTGTGTTCATTTTTTTAAAGTCAGAAGCTACCTTACATGGATGAAAGGTGAAGTACTAAGTTAGCAGCTAACACTAGCAATCCTGAATAGAAAGCTGCATTTATAAACTATATGGCTGCAAAGCAGAGACAAAAACTGCTAATTAGTGATAAGGTAAAAGACTAAAAAAAACAAAACTAATTTTTTGTAAATATGGATTTTTAATGCTGTAAAGTTGGGCAGTTTAACATGCAAGTCTATGGCGATTGACTCCCTTTTGAAGTCAGCCTCAAGTGACATCTGGAGGAACTGCAGAATTTGCTACTTCCGTGTTGACTTCATTTTTCAGCTCTGGAGGTTGCGCCTTGGTTTCATGCCCTGCTTGCATTTGTTTTCCTTTGTTTTCACTTGCTGATTAGTTTTCTTGCTCTTTTTCTTTTTTCTTTCACTCACTGGTTAGCTTCAGGCACTAAAAACAACTTGGTAAACTTTAGGGAAAGATTGTGGCTTGGATTTATATTTGCCTCTGCAAACATTAGCACCATTAAAAAATAACGCTTGCCCACTACACTGAAATGTGACGCCAAGAGGTTCTTTACAAGCGTCCATAAGTGACAGTTTTGGAGTGAGAGACCTGTCTGACTATTGCCATAACCCAGAATGTCATGGTACAGATGCCAAAACACACTGTGCATATCTGTAAGACCCCAGCAGCTTTGACAAAACGCCAGTATTTGACACCGTGGGAATAAAAATGGGCTGAAAGTTTACATCTGTTCACACAAGTGAAGACCTTCAACATGACATTTCCCAAAATACTTTACTTTTATATTGATATTGAAGATCACATTCATCACACAGATAGCTGGAACAGAGTTTTAAGTCAGATGACTGCTCAAATAGCCATAATTACTAACTAGCTTAACCTTTTCTCATAATTACAAGATCTTAATTCTCATAATTATGAGTTAACATCTCATGAAAAGGTCTCCATTTATTTTTCTTTGCTTCTGCCAAAATGTCCAATAAGGACTAGTTTGAAATGTAAAGAAAGAGTTTGGGGGTCCCCGCGATGTGATGTTACCCAGTCAGAGGGTGCAGTTATAGAGCTGCTGTGTTTTCAGTCTTACAGTAATGAGTCTATTTTTCTATCAGCCAATAATCCAAAGCCTGAATAAACACACACACATGGGTCCCAATGACAACACAGGGAGTCATTTATGAGCTTCTGTGTGTGTGTGTTTTAAAGAGCCCAAAAGTAAACAGTGTTTTTCAGCACTCATCCGTCACTTCATTTTTATTCTTTTTCCACATGCTGCTTACATATAAACACAAATCCGAAATGTATTTGGATTAGTTTTGCTATTAATCCCAAAAGTAGTTTAGAAAAATATTAACCTTAACAAGAAATAAACTCCAAATGTTTTCTTGGGCTGAAACTCCAAATCACTTCATAAAGCATAATGCCAAGTTTGTATCTGGGGACATCCAAAGAGCAAAGAGGTGCTTAGAACGATCTCCAGATGAAGCGGAAAAGTAGTTTGCAAGTATTTCCCTTCATTTTTAGCCAGCAAACTTAAAAGCAAACTTAAAATTACGTCACAAGTCAAACACACGGCCCTCATATTTTCATGTCTAACAGAAACTTTAAAAAATGTTTCTCAGAACTTAACAACTGAATGATAGTCAAAGTCAGTGGAGAGTTTCCTTTATATACACAGACAAGTGTTTTTTTTTCATTTTATTTAAGCTTCCTGTTAATGTTCAGTGTTTCATTTTATTACATCATAGAGATCCTGCTTACTGACAGCTTCCTTTAGTGTACAATTTACAGGTCTTTCTAAATCAGAATACCAAGATGACATATTTGATATTATTTTGGTACCATCTTAAAAACCAACTACTCAAATTCAGCAAAAAACTCCATGAAAGTAGTTGGATAACATTTAATTTGACCTGTCAGTTTTCTCCATAAATACTTTCCCAAAACCGAGTTTCTAAACCAGAACATCAAGGATGTAGGCGCTCATCTGGCTCACAATCCATCACAATTCACAGGTTATTGTAATGTGTGGAGTGCAGAAAGAAAGTGACAAGTTTTCCTGTCATTGGCTGTATTACACAAACTAATGAGAATAAAAATCCACTGAAAATGACAAATGTGACCTTGACGTTGCGCACAGTTTGGGTGAAGACCCATTAGGTGATCACTGTGTGTACGTTACATTAAAATCTGACCAATACTGCAGGAGTAGTTGCATTTCTAGTGAATTGTGTACGGATGGACGCATGAAGGATGCTTCTCCCTTTTCTCTTCATGACGCTGATGCCAGTGGAATGAATGATTGGTGACTTTCTTTTGACAGCACCTCACAAAGCCACAGATAACAGTGTCCAACTTTGACCCAAACAAATGTGCATTCAAAGAAAGAGCTGAAAGAGGCAAACATGCCCAATAGATCAGCAAAGATGATAAGAATTCTCTGCACAGCTTAAAAATTACACATCCTAATTTGACTCATTATTACACACTCACTTAGTGCTTTATTGGAAACATATGTGTAATCTAGCACAACAGTGCTGCACTGGGGTTAGCCCTCTACGTGTATGTTAATGGGATGGATGAAATATTTGAACACAAAAACTGTAGTCAAGTGCAGCCCAACCAACCACTATAATGTCCTTGAGTAGAATCGGAACCTTTCTGTTTAAGCTTCGTAAAAACAGAATTTGTTGTATTTAGTTACACTAGGCTGTCCAGGTGTTCCTAATAAAATGCATGGTGAGACTAAAGAAGCAGGAAGGACAAATAAAAACACAACTGTACACAGGAAGACCGACAAAACTGGAGGACACAGATGAAACTCTGAGTTGCAGGATAGAGAGACAGCTGGACAGACATGCGTGAGAAGAAGATGATCTCTGAGGGAGCCGGCCAGCACACACACTAACACACACTAACACACACACGCACACACACACACACACACACACACACACGCCCCTCAACCACAGGTGCTCTCCATTTAGAAAACAACACTTCAAAGTAAATACTTTAACAAAGAACAGAGACAGAGGGACAAAGCTCCTGAACTACTGTAGTGGGAACACAGCAAAGTGCTGCTGGCATCCCCTACAGCCTGCTGTGCTCATTACAGCCACAACAAAACATTTTAGGATCAAAAACACTGCCAAAAAAACAGGACTGCAACTGAAGAGTATTTGCAAACTTTGAAAACTAAAACATGATGTCTTCAGATATCTTATTTGTTCCTCAAATAGTACATATGTAGAAGTATGACGGTTTCAAAAAAGAGAAATTATGTTTTCTGTTACGTCTAGACTCTGCTTTATGGAATCTCCTCAAGGAGAAGAGGAAGAGGTGGTCCCCACAAACGCTGAGTTCTCTTTGTGGAAGCCAGCCGAGGGGCAGCCAATAACAAGAAAGGGAGGTTACAAGAAGGGGGCCTTACAGGGACAGGAGCTAAAACGACTTGTGTCAGAAACACTATAAACACTGGGGATGCATAAAGGGCCATTATAAGATAAATAAGGATTTTGTTTTACCTTTGAATGGTGCAAAGCTACTCTAGTGGAGTCTAAAAATAACAATATGGAGCTGGAAATGCACATAATTTGACTTTAAAGGTATTATTGTAAATTAAGATATGACATATGGTGTTGAAGAGATATCAACATAAGTTGAACAAGGGCCAGGCTGTACATTTTTGTAATGCCAATTTGTACCACAAGATGGTGAAGTGAGTCAACGCAGCCTTTATTTACCCATGTAAGTATTAAAGAGCACATTTTTTAACAATATAAATGTGCTTGGCAAAAGGCAAAGCCTCTTGAAGATATGGGGGTAGCAAACAAAAATAAAAGTCAAATGGCAGTGTAGCCACGAAACCAACTCAGTGCACATGCTGGTAAAGCAATGTCCCCTGGTGGTGAAGGTTTTAGTTAAATTCCGCAGAGGGTGATTACAAAAAGCACCTTTAATGTGATTACTGTTGACAGGAACCTTGAGCAAACAGATAGAAAACAGCTAATTTCAGACCTTGCCCAAGCTTCAAGACGTAAACAACGCAGGTCTGACTGAAGATGTTCAAGCATCTGGATTTGTTTATACTGTGTGCTGTATTTTAGAATGCGCTTTCTCTCGCCCTCCTACATCTCCTTATGTCACACAGCTGTTTTGTTCTTTATGTTTATTGTTTCAAGTTGAAAAAAAGGGCCCTGAAGTCTTAAGTATGGAAAACATTACCGCTGTCTCACTTCATGTTTTCAGTTTAAACCTCCTCTCCATTCATGTTTGCTCTCATCTCTGCTTCAGATTTTTTCAGTTTCACAATTTCTAAGTGACTTTTAAATGTACAAATCTGGTTTAATTAACAGTACAAGGGAAAGTCTGTTTTTAAGTTTTATTTTTAGGGTCCTGGGAGCATGAATCAAGTTTCATCAAATATCTTGTGAGACTATTTTGTATCATTTGCCTCTGATTATCTGTCTTATGTTAATTGACATCTTCTGTTTGCTTGTAAGATATTCTCTTCTATTTTTAGGCTAAAACCTTTCCGGTGAAGCTCCAGAACAAAAGGGCACTTTGTGTTAAGAAATCCTTTCTTTTTAACTCCTACAAAACAAATCAACTTCTTTACTTTAAAATGTGCCTGGTTCTACTAACCATCACAATGACGTAGAAACAGTAACTCATGTCCTACCATGAGGGAGTGTCTGTTAGCTGATAGCAGCCCCGTTCCGTATCCGCTGCCCAGAGCACCCATGGCGCCGTTGTGCGTGTGTGCGGCCCCAATGAGGGTGTGCATGTCACCGTGACCGCTGGCCATACCCGTCGATGGCCCCACCGCGTGGCTCCGCAGTACGTGGATGGCATCGTCCAAACGCTCCAAACGGTCCTCGATGCGACTTTGCTGCAGAGTTTAAGGACACAAAAAGAGATAAGAAACCTGCTAAATGTTCTTCTGACTTGTTTTTTTTTTTTTTTTAAAACCTTGACAAACAAAAACACACTGCTTTCTGTGATGTGTAATTAGGAGTATGTGGAAAAATATGGTTTGGGGTGAACTGACCAATAATCACGTGTATTGTAGTGTATGTGCGTGCTCACCAGAGAGTGCAGTGGAGCCTCATAGTTTGGCGATGACGCTCCCTGCCCACCATTCCTCGACCAGACGGCTGAACTGGCACCTAGGAGAGAGGAGACAAGGACACATCATGATGAGGTGGAGAGGTCAGAGGCAGATTAAAAGCAAGGGCAACATGAGAGAATTCAGAAAAGAGGCAGATATGAGTAGGTGATAGGGATGGGACTTCAACTGTTTTTCTGCTTTTCTTCAGTAAAAACTGACATGTCTTCATCTGCATGTGTTCTTTATAGACCCAGTGCATGCTGGGATACACTCCGACTCTCTGTGACCCTGCAGAAAATGGCTAGATGTTCGTGTGGAATAAAGCCAAAACCTCCTCTGCTTTTATATGTCAAAGACAGAAGCCACTCGACGTGCTGCGCCAAACGCCAGACAAAACGTCTTTACACACGAGGAGACCCTTTAATCGTACCCACTCGTGGTGCTCAGACATAATAGGCACAGAGACGAGGAAGAGGAGACAAAAACAAACCAACTCATATCTCATAGCAAAAATGCTAATATCAGGCTTTTGTCTTTGAAAAGGTACAAGTGGTTGATTAGCATGGGCCCTCTGTAGAATAAACAAGCTTTGTGTTCCTGCTCGTCTCTGCTTTTGTGCTGTTTTTCACTGTGAAGGGCCGCATCTGAATCGACAGGTCTCATTAGCTGGTAGGCAGAGGAGAGACAGCGACTTGTGTGAATTTACATTAATATGAGTTTCTGAGAAAAGACAGGCCAGTGTGTGTAGTCCTTTCAACAGATGACAGGGGAGAAACAAGAATGGGCTATGGCTGGTGAGGATGTTAGGAACGTGCTAGTGCTAGATGAGATTGGTCTCACAGAAATGTTTAAAATAACCACGTGAACCACCTTGACCTTCTTTTTGTATGAGTTGGAGAACTTACATGCACTTAGTCACACATCTGTCAGAGGTCAACAATATTAGTTGCTTTAACCCTCATAAAAATCAGCTACTTCATAGTATAGTGGTTAATACAGTTGCTTGACAAGAAAAAGGTGGCTGGTTCAATTCCAACTGGATCCACAAATCCCCCTTCGGGGTTGCGTCAGGAAGGGTGTTCAGTGTAAAACTCTGCCAGATCAAACATGTGGAGCTACCCACTGTCAACAGCCGAAACTAGCTTGTTATTGTGCCTTGAGGGGTGATTCCCTCTAAGGTACTGCTGTCGTACCCATGACAGGGGCTACTTATTTATTTATATATAACTCTACTCCCAAAGAGGTCGATTATCTCATTAATAGTGCTACATCCACACTGCTTGACTCCCTGGTATAACTCTCAAACGTGAACCTTAAAGCAGATAACCCGTAAGCTGGAGAGGAAATGGTGTCTCGCTAATTTAGAAGAGCTTCATTTAGCCTGGAAAGAGAGTTTGTTGCTCTATAAAAAAGCCCTGCGTAAAGCTAGGACATCTTACTATTCATCACTGACTGAAGAAAATAAGAACAACCCCAGGTTTCTCTTCAGCACTGTAGCCAGGCTGACAAGGAGTCAGAGCTCTGTTGAGCCAAGTATTCCTTTAACCGTAACTAGTAATGACTTTATGAATTTCTTCACTAACAAAATTATAACCATTAGAGAAAAAATTATTCCTAACCATCTCACAAACATATCATTACGTACAGCTACTTTCAACACTATTGATATTTAGACTCTTTCTCTCAGATTGATCTTTCTGAGTTAACTTCAGTAGTTACTTCCTCCAAACCATCAACGTGTCTATTAGACCCCATTCCTACAAGACTGCTCAAAGAGGTACTACCTTTAATTAATGCTTCAATTTTAAATATGATCAACTTATCTTTATTAATGGGCTACGTACCACAGGCCTTTAAGGTGGCAGTAATTAAACCATTACTTAAAAAAACCATCACTTGACCCAGCTATCTTAGCTAATTATAGGTCAATCTCCAACCTTCCTTTTATCTCAAAAATTCTTGAAAGAGTAGTTGTAAAACAGCTAACTGATCATCTGCAG